>JAJLXZ010000035.1:0-22124 GCA_030571575.1 Kazachstania viticola
TAAATCATCTAGTCCACCACCTGACCAACCTTTTTTTGCTATATTCTCTGATGTTTCAACCTGAACTCTGGAAACACTAGCGACATTTTGTAATACATTGTTACAAGAAGACGCTACTAAGTTATATGAATCCTGATAGTAATCATACCTTAGCGTTTCCAATTGATCCAATTGGTCTTGTAAATTATTCAAACTCTCTCTATATGAAACTAAATTTCGACTTTTCCTCTTAGCTAACTTCATATTAAATTTTTCTTGCATCTTCAATTTTATACTTTGATCTTTAAATTCTGTCTTGAAATGATTCTCTAATTTTTTGGAATCCATATTAAATTTTTCAATTTCATCAATTAATTCATTCCCCAAACATCTATTCATATATTGAGAAAGAATCAAATCTTGATTGGCAATAACATGAAATAATCCACTTGCACTTAGAAGCTTCTCAGCACTGTCATCATTACAACCTTTCAATTTAGCTAAAGATTCTAAAGCATATGCCATATCACTAGCTTTCATAGAAACAGTCGATAAAGCTTTTGAGTATTCTTGTGATGATTTATGCAATAATTCCATAGCTTCCTTAGATTGTTTCACATCTCTTCTCGTTATTAAAGTGCGGAGGTCACTTATAGCAGAAATATTAGAGTTTATACTTGACGTTCTACGGCCTTGTAATCCTGGTGGTCTAGCACTAGCTTTATTTTGGCCACCATTCAATATACCTTGTCCTAACGTTGATGTTGTCGCAGTAAGGGAAGATTCATTGTTCACCAGGGGATAAAATTCCGACAGATGAGGTGCGTACCTCTGTTGCACAGACTGATTTAAAGATTCACTACCCATACCTAGCCTACAAATCAGAACCCACAATCTTAGATTGCAACAAAAACAGGCTAACTGCTACTTAATTATCCACCTTTGCTTACTTGTTCTTATGCTTTTGACCTTAAGAATTATTTTCACATGAAAAGTCACGTGCACAGCCCTTCATCACAACGTTTTTAGTGATCTGTCAGCATCTAGAGGCATTGTTATGCAGATTACTGTTGTCTCTATAGTTATATTATAGTTGTACTTTATGGTTAGAATACAGTTATTTATGTCAGTACTCAAAATATAAATAGAATAGAGTTTACAATGCGATAGTCATATTCATCATTTCCTCAGTCATTATAAAGTTGAGAGATAAATTGCAAACAAATAAAAAGACTCTAACACATGGACTCAACCAAATCCAAAAAAAGGATTACTATTTGTCAATCATATTGTTAGTCATCTATGAATTATCAAGATATGACGCAGACACTTTTTACTTTAAAAGCTTTTCGGCTCATCGCCAATATTTTTCATTTTTTGCCTAGTAAGAAAATTTTTGAAAAAAAAATTGATTGTAATGAGTTTTCGATGAGCATCAAAGCTAACGACAAACAAGTTTCGTTTCAATTTAGAGAACACTACATTTGTATTTTAACTAGTGATTCCTTCCATTAGCTGTTCTTTGATAAATTTACATCAATACTTACTGCTATAAGATGAAGACTAAACCTCTAAGTTCTGATCCAGGCTCCAAAAGATACGCCTACAGAATTAACAAAGAAGAAAACCGTAAAGAATTGAAGCATGTTAAAATCGATGAATCTAGTATAGTTGAAGCTGGTTCCAAACAAAGTAAGATGGATCTTCCAAAGAAAAAGTTCTATCGTCAGAGAGCACATTCAAATCCTTTTTCTGACCATCAACTAGAATATCCTGTTTCACCAGATGATATGGATTGGACTAAATTTTATCCTCATTTTATAGATGAATCTACTGGAAAGTTATCTAAACAAGTCACTATCGCTGATATTGGGTGTGGGTTTGGTGGTTTATTAATTGACTTATCCCCTCAATTTCCAAATGATTTGATTCTTGGGATGGAAATTCGTGTACAGGTAACAAATTACGTTGAAGATAGAATTATTGCTCTAAGAAATAATCATGTGAAGGACTTGAAATATCAAAATATTAATGTTCTAAGAGGTAATGCTATGAAATTCTTACCTAATTTCTTCCATAAGGGACAACTTTCAAAAATGTTCTTCTGTTTCCCAGATCCTCACTTTAAGCAAAGAAAACATAAAGCAAGAATTATAACTAATACTTTATTAAGCGAGTATGCATATGTATTAAAGGAAGGTGGTGTCATATATACAATTACAGATGTAGAAGATCTACATAAGTGGATGGTAAAACATCTAGAAGAACATCCTTTATTTGAAAGATTAGACACAGAATGGGAAGATAATGATACTTGTGTTTCAATAATGAGAAACGCTACTGAAGAAGGTAAAAAAGTAGAAAGGAAAAAGGGTGCTAAATATGTAGCATGTTTCAAAAGAGTAGTGACTCCAGAAATTTTGTGAGATAACTTTCCAATAACAAACAATATTGAAAAAAATCTGTATGATGTATGTGAGACTTTGAAAATGCTACATTATATAATATAATTTTACATTATTTCTTATGTATATATATATAATAAAAAAATCTCAAAAGGAATGAAAGGAATATAACAATCCTCTCCCTTCCTGAATTATTTTAAGAATGATAGTAAAACTAAAAGAATCAGTTTCTTATAGCAAGTATTTTTTCTGTATATGACTAATAAACTATAAATCCACACAGCGGTAAAATTAACGCGCTCAGGATAAAGTTATCGTAAGGTTGTATTCTAACTAACCCATAATCACTAAATATCGCTATCTTATTGTTTACTAGAATCTCCTTGAGATGTATGAATATTATCGTCATTCATGGTGCTACCTGTATTACTATTATTGATAGCAGAAAATGGAAAGTCGTTTGGAGGAGTTTGTCTTTGTTTATCAACACTAGAAGCATTGGCGTGTAATAATGGTAAAGCGGATCCAGTGATATTCGTTTTTTCAGGACCACCAGAGTTGGTGCCAAATAGGGGCGAGGAACTATTAGCCAAAGATATATCTGGAAGTAGCGGTTCTGGACTAGATATAGCATTGTCCGTAGATGATAAATTGCTTATAACAGTTTGATATCCCTTCTCCCTATCCGAAAGAAGCTTATAATAACTTTTATGAATATTCGCAATCTGAATCTTGTATTTCTGTTGTTCTTCGTTTCTAACCTTTAATAAGTGATCATAGGCAGACTTCCAGTAACCTTCATTTTGTTGAATTGCATTGGCTTGGTCGGAAGAATTAGCATCGAGGCCCTTGTTAGATTTCATAATATGCATGGCTAAATTTTTCATGACTTCTTCTTTCTGCATCTTTTCTTCTGTAAGCCTTACAGTGGATTCTTCTAATTTTTTCTTTTGGGTAATGTACTCCTGGTACAATGTCCTATAAACTTCCAAAAGTTTATTATATTTTTCTATTATCTTTGAATTTTCTGTGGTAACCAGAGATATTTGATTGGAAAGTCCATTTTGTGGACCATCTTTCATATACTCTTCCTTTTCTTTCTTCAAAGCTATAATACTTTGTTGCTGTTCAGTAATGGTTTTATTGCATTGTTTTAAGCGATCATTAGTTTGTGCAATATAATTCAAAGCCTTACCAAGATAAACCTTTCTTCCACTTAATTCCTCCTCATGCTCTTTTATTTTTAGTTTCTCCTTGGCATACGCATTCTTCAAATTCTCGATCTTGGTGATAGAAATATCCTTGAATTGCTGAAATTCCTTTGACATCTCTAACAGATCTTCTTTTAACCTTTTCATCATAGGGCTCTCCGTTGATGTATGTAGATCAACAGTCTCGCCAGAGTCCCTTAACAAATTTTGACGTTCTATTATTGAATTTTCTAAAGCCTCATATTCCACTATGCTCTGTGATACCTTCTCTTCTAATGAATCCAGTTCAGGTTTGAGGATATCATTATCATTCCCATTGCCATATGGTTTGGTTGCATATGTATTATCAAATGGCTTTTTAGTAGATGAGGACCGCGATTCGTTTAATTTGTTCGAACTGACGGCCCTATTTAGAGGGATATTTTCCAATTGATCACAGAGTTCATTATACAAAGTTTGTAATTTCTTGTTGGCTTTGATTTGATTTGTAAGTTTACCTCGTAACGAAGCAGTTTCGATTTCATATCTTATTATATCATCACACATTGTAGACGCATCTTTTTTTAATACTGCTTTAGATTTCAATACCTTTTCTAATTTTAGCTCTAATTCCTTTTGAATCTTCTTAGCAGAATCTAGTAAAGTTTCATGATCTTTACTACTTGTAGTAACATTAAATGAAGAAGCTTGTATTTTATTATTCTGTGTTTCCAATGCGCTTATATCTTTGAGCATGTCTTCAACCTCACTATCAGAATCAATAAATATGCTCTCTTGATTAGTTTCAAGTGTATTTTTAGCAACTTCCTTTTCCAGTGTGTTAGAAGAAGTGGCGTTATTATTGCTATTTTCCAATTCAGCTGAGTCTTTATGAATAGCTGGATTGTGAGAATTTTGATATACTTTTTCCGAACCCATTTCTTGAGTAATAAACGTATCTTTATTGGAATTGTTTCCCGTTTTTAACTGCTCTTTCTCCATGTTAACCATAGGTTTTGGAGAACTCTTTTTAGATGTGCTAGCTATTACGTTTTGTTTAATTGGCTTCGTTATTGCTTTCTTATCTTTTATTTTCTCCTTTGTTGGCGTAGGTGTTATAACATCATGTACTTTGACTATCGATTCCTTCATTCTTTCTTGGGGACTTTTTGTCCTGCTTTTATGAACCAATCTTTCATTAACCTCATGGTCGGCCTTTCGTGTAATAAGCGTGGAATTTTCTCTTAATTTTGCCTGCTTTAATTTATACCGTGATGCAAAGTCCGTTGATTGTGTGTACTGAGAGGAACCAAATTTGGAGAAATCTTCAGCTGAAGCAGCATCACCCCGGTCTAAGAAATAGCTAGGTGTATTTGCAGAGCTAGATAGAATATATTTATTGTCTGATGCTTCAATACTATCCTTATTTTTATTTTCAGAATTATGTTGGTCGACTTTAGAACTTTCAAGATTAGGAGAACTCGCAACAATAGTACTTTTATTTGTAACAGTAGTTAATAGTTCATTTGGTTTAGTTGTAGTTACACTTGGATTCGATAAAGCTTGTTCATTATTCTTATCCAGAGTTTTTCTTTTATGCTCGGCAGTGACTCCAATCTCTCCTATTTTTGGATTATATGTGTCTTTTGTTTCATCGCTATTTAATAATGTTTTGACAGGTTCTTTTGGAGAGGCACCTGCTCTCATATAGCCCTCACTTAATTTTACTCTATCTTCCTTGCTTATCGATAATCCTAAAAGAGACATGTCCATTGGATTGTTAGAAGGAAAATCTTCTTTGGATTTTGTTTGTGACAGCTTCAGTTGTGTAGTTGTAGACAGTATTGTTTGTTTATCTTTTTCATTTGATAAAGGGTGGCTACCACCTGTAGTGATTTTTCTACCTAGTACAGCCGAAATAGCTTCTTCGGCGCTTCTTGATCTTTCATCAGTTCCTACATCAGCATCGTCAGATGCACTATTTGAAGATTGTCCAAAGGATTTGTTTCCAAGTATGAGTGATAACTTCTCATCATTCCCTTTATTGAAAGGAGTAATATTTACACCGGGTATTTCAGTGTTAGTCATTTGTTTTGTTCTATCAGGTTCATTAAAAATATTTTCGATACTTTCGGGAGCTATAACAGTTTCACTTAATAGTATACGCCGTTTTTTATTGATCTCTTCGGTATCTAATGCTGCTTGTTCTTTTTCATCAATCATTGTAAGATCTTCCTTCTTGTTTTCTTTAATAGTATCATTATCCTGTATAGCTGGAAACATTTCTAATTCGCTGTTCTCTTTAGTGCTGTTCTCTTTGATGCTGTTCTCTTTGGGAGCTTCCGGTTTCTCTACAGGTTTTTCAATGTTCTCTATCCCTTCCTTGTCAGTAGCATCAGAAATTGTTGGTATGGTTACTGGAGCTGACGGTAGCGGTTGTGAAACAGGTTTCCCTTTCATTAGAGAAGACATATTACCTTTAGGAAATAGAGGAAATGGTTTAGTTGCAGTGACTTTTTTCTCATTCTCTTTAGCACCTTTATTTTCCAAATTGAAGCTGGAACTTCCACTTTTCTTAGAGTTAATTACATTATTAATAGATGGTGATACCTTATCAGCTCCTTCCTCGGTATGTATTGGCAACTGTTCAATAGTAGTATTAGATTTGTCGGATTCTAAATCAAATTTACTTCGTTCTTCGCTCTTATTAGGGAGACTGATCGGAGCAGCACGCTCTGCATCATTATTTCTTCTCGGCGGCAGTGAGATTAGTTTTCCAGTAGGGTGGCTACCTTCACTTCCTAAAGTATCAAGTCTTCTTGTTAGAGTAGCAGGTTCAGACTTTTCAGATCTATCTTTTGTAGATATCGATTGAGGACTAGGAATGGATGGTGATGATTTTCTTGAGACTTTATCAGTTATCGGAGCAGGACTTGTTTTTGTAGGGCTAGGTTCAAAAGGTATCTGTACATTAGATTCTTCAGAGTTTCTAGCACTAGAAGACGGTAGAGTATTAAAAATAAGTTGACGTGGTTCATTTATTTTATTTAATTCATTTATTTCATCTCTGTCATCAAACTTTGTTAGTGGGTCTTCGCCACCTGGCGCGACTGGTGTTTCTATCGCATTGCTTTCTAAATTGGGATTCAAATTTATTACTAATCTATTGTTTTTATCTCTACCTACTAGAGGGGGATTACCTTTACTAAGCTCTTCGACATTATCCAGATCTGGATATGGGCTTCTAGAATAGGTATTATGGGCATCTGTTCTAGAACTAAATTTTTGAACTTTCCATGGTCGGGCACCGTCCTTATGATAGTGGGGTCTATTTGAATGAGTGGGATCATACCTGCTTTGTACTGTTGGGCGTTCAAACTTTCTACTGGGACCAGGTTGTAGAGGTTTCCCCCTTTGTTCTTTCCCATACTTTTTTTTCTTGAAGGGGTCGTTTTTTGAACCACGTAACATAAGGATTATAATTATACTTCTAGTGGTTAAAGGTGGTTCTATACTGAAATAAGAATGCCTACTACAATATCAAGCTGTTTTTCTTCTTATAGCTTTTTCTATTAGCCTTGTTGTTTGATTTAAATTTTTTATTTTTGCCTAAAAGGCGGACGAAAAAGTCATTGTTTCCAATTCGCGCCATCTTCTTTTTAGTGAGCTATGAGAGGGATGCGATGAATCGAAAACAAAAAATGACAAGTTTCAAATGGTGTCACAATATCTTTTTGATATAAGATTCTGTCGTAGCTTTACATATATTGCCTAAGAATACTAAGATATGAATAATATTTTCAAGTCTTTCAATATTGGGGCAATGAATCTGGCCTTATCTTGTGCTACTCTACCGACCCGCTTGTAATTTTTTCTGTACATGACAGAGAATTATAACGTTACATGGGGTAATAAACACTGATTATACTATTTACACATAATTTGGAACGGTCCTTCATTCATCAGCAGTTAAGTCTGTCAGACTCTTCCGAGTATTCATCCTCATCTGAATGTGTTATTTTAAACAAACTCTTTCCAATGGAAATTTCTTCTTCATAAAAAACTTTCCTGTATTCTTCTAGTTTCAAATTTAGGCTAGCTATTTTTCTATTATCCGATTCTATCTGCTGAGACAATTTTACTTTTTGAAGCTCATTTTTAAGTAATTCATCAGCTAAAAAACGAATGATTGTCTTAGCGCCTTCAACCTCTTTTTCCTGCTTAGCTATTTTGGTCCACGCTTTATCCAAGAGATCCTCAACAATACCGAATTCCTTCTTTAGTCCATCTACCTTGTGCTTAATTTTTTCATCATTGAGGTTAATATAGTCTTGGAATACTCGCTCGCCTGAGTTTGGACTTGTTTCTGTTTTCTTTGGTGTACTTTCGCTTACTTCAGCAATGTCATTATTTGACACTTTACTTTCCAAATCTTCAAAGTCCTTAGTAATAAAAGCTGTTTCGGATTCTCTTTCCTTCTCAGGAAGTTGGTAGACTTCCGTTGGAGTAATTCCTTTCAAAACTGTTGCGTGTTCCACATCTTCCTTTTTTTTGGAGCTTGTTTCTTCCAAAAGAGATTCTTTATTAAGTGGGGTAGATTTAGTAATCGCGACGTTATCTTCAGTTGATTTTCTTGCTAGTGGCGCTACAGCTTGTAGATCTTTAGCGTTCGTTGTAAATTTCTCTTTACTAACAGTAGGGTTTTCCTGTGACGGTTCTTGTCCTTCACCTACAGTATTTTTTAGCACAATATTACTACCGTAAAATATTTCCTTGGCGACTGTCCATTCCTGTTTATCCGAAATAGTCTTCCTTTCTCTATCTTCTTGTTCTCTAACAACGGCTTCTTCTTCTTTTTCAATTACATCTTGCAGTATTTTCTGTTCCTCTAGATCTACTCCAGTTAATCCAGTTTCTTTTTGTTTATCAGTATTTTTTAGCTCAATTGGTAAAATCAAGCTGTTGTTATTTTTCGCAGTAATCATTTCGTCCTTTTCGATATTCTTCTTTGGAGGTTCCCTAGGGTCCGCAGCAACTTCATTATTAGCGCCAGAAGAGTTCTGCAGTATAGTATTGTTTTCTGAAACTTTCTCCATCAAAGTAAGCTCTTCTACTGGGCGTTGCTCTTTTAAAGAGCTTTCTAATAACTCTTCCTTAGATATCTGTTCCTTCGCTCTATTCTGCTCGGATGCATTCTCATTACTGGTTTCCTTAAAAGTAACTTGGCCAAGATTTGGATCATAAGATATTTTTGCATTCCAAGTATTGATATCCATTTTCATATTTTTAATAAATGCAAGAGCCTTGTCTAATGACCAAAGTCTAATTCTTTTAGTAGGCGAAGAGTCATCTATTAATCCCTTATATGCTTTGAATTCTGTTACATCTTTGAATTTTACAGGATCATCTCTGAGAATAACAATATTTGTCTTCTTATCAACTTTACGTACAAGTCTGGCTCCAAACTGATAGACAAAAATTTCTTTCAGCTTTCTTACCAGTTTGTCAACTTTTTCAGCATCACCAACTGATATTCCTGGAGGTAGCAGATCGCTTATATGGATTGCACAGAATTTCAAATTTTCAGCCCATTGAATTCTCCAAGATTCTTTTTTGGATAACTTTTCCTTCTGTTTGTCGTTATGCGGTTTTTCTATATGAGCAGAAACAAAGTCCGGAACTAGATCTCTACCATTCTTTTTGTATTGTTCACTCAGAAAAGTGTCAAATTGAAGATATGAGAGACGTTTTTTTTTATGAATCTGTTGATATAACATAGGGTGGATTGCATCATAGTTGTCAATAGAAAAAATATCATTTGTAGCATTGATGGTAGAGCCTTTTTGAAGAGGAACATGCTCTGCAATACCGCTTTCAAGTATTCTGTTGATAAAATCACGACTATAACGAGATTCATTTTTTAAATTTTTTAGAATACTCGTTTCCACTCCCTTAAAAGAGATATCAGTGGAAGAATTCTCACCGGAATTCTCTAAGTATAGCAACTCATTATAGTCTTCTTTTATATCTTCGCTTCCTGTGGCATCATCAGATTCATCCTCCGAACTGGAGATATTAATAATTTCCATATTTGGACTGTGTACGTCATCCCGATCAAGTAAATTCTTATGCTGATAAAAGATATTACCCTTCCTAGTTTGTTGAATATAGTTTGTAAATGAATCGTTTATAATTGCTAATTGTAAATGTGGAGATTTTATAGAGGCTAAGCTTCTTTTTAAATCTCTCTTCTTCAAGATTTTATGCTGGTCAATTTCATTTTCTAGTTCACTGTTTTTATTTTTCCAATGAGAATTCTGTACTCTCTGTCCAATAGTGAGTTTTTGCCCAGAATCAGGAACGGTGATAGTTTGGCTGTTATTTTCTAATTTTATCTTAGCCTCAAAGGAATGTTCCTTTATCACATTTTCTGAGTCTGAATCATATTTATCTGAAGCTGTCTCTACTAAAGCATGGTGCTTTGTACTTGCGTAATGAAGGTCTGAGTTAGCAGGCGCTGTTGAATTTCCAACACGCTCAATATTTCCCTCAGTATCATTACAAATATATGCTAATTGAGTTTTATCTGATTCTTCCTTATTTTTCATAACAAACTTTTCAGAAGTTTCCTTATCTGTTGCAGTAAAAAAGTTGTCATCTTCTCTGGTACCTTCTATCATTGGTTTTAGGTTATGTATTATATCATTTGGTTGGTTAACCTCTTGCGATGTTATAACATGGTTTGTGGCTTTCTTTTTGGAAGAGTTGTTTTTCTTCTTTTCCTGTGTGTCAGGTTCTACCTTATCTTCAATTTTACTGTTTCTTTCTATTTGTTTATCTATAGTCTGCTCAGTTATTCCATTTTCTCTTTTATAAGGTTTAAAATTCTTCTCACTAGATATTGAGGTTCGTCCAAGTGTCGTGGTTTGATCTTTCAGAATTAAGTTTTGATCATTGCTCAAATTACGAACACTATTTTCAACATGATCATTAATAGAATTGATTGTATTAGAAAATGAGCTTTCAGATAGTTTCCTTTGATCCTTTAAAACTACCAATTCCTGTACGCCTGCATTATCGGTATTTAGTAATTTAGTTTGTTGAGGTAAGGCCGTCTCGCTTCCATAGTTCACTGAACTCTCCTGGCTCGCTATTACTCCTTCGGGAGAGTTCAGTTGATTTTCGAAATTAAAGTCTTTATTGATGAAATTCGACTTTTTAGGTGTCTTCCTCTCTGTACTCGAAAGAGAAGTGCTGCGGTTATGTTTTTCCACAGAATCATTTGTAGTAATTTTGTTTGTACTTATCATTGCAGTTAGAAAATTTTTTAAAGGCATTTTTGTATCAATTACAACTTCTGTTCCTATATGTTCCTCTATGGTATTATTAATGTGTTCAGCATTAACAGTTCTTGATGTTTGACTATAATTATCTGTATCTTGTGAATCTACTTGACTTTGAAGTACTTTAACGGAAGGGCTAATAACTTGATTTGCTGCTGATAATTGATATCCATGTTTTTCTACCTGCCTTATAGGAGAAGATGCTATTGTAATTTCATTTGCCTTTTTGTTACCAGTATTCTCTTGGTTGTTATTGATTTCTTCGGTAACGGGGGTGCTTTCTCTACCGTTTGTTTCATGATTTATGATAGGAAATGTTACCTTGTCCACACCAGTGGTAGTGATGTTGCCATTTAAAGAAGGTGTTGTTCCTGGTAAATGAATTGTTATTAAGGGTTCGGCGGATGTTTTTGAAATCGATTGTTCCTTTTGGGAAATCGCTATGTTGCTTTGAGATTGTGCTGGGGAAGTCATAATATTAGATTTATTACCAGTGGTTGAATTTGCACTTACAGGTGGAGGTGAATCATTCTGTAGATGAGAATTAAACGCCACAGAGCCATTTTTCTCTTTCTTAGTATCAATTTTACTTATTGGTGTTGTAATATGCGCTAATCCAGTGTCCTTTGGTTCAGTTTTTTTATCCACAGTACTTCTTGATTTGTTGTACAATAGAGATTTGATATTCCCCAGGAATGAACCATCGGTTGAAGTATTGGTTAGTGGTTTTATCTTACTAGCATTAGTGGTTTTGATTTTAGTTGGAGTTGTATCATATGGTTTCGGTGAAATTTCACTTTTAGTTAGGGATCCAGATCTAGAAAGTAATGGTAATAGGGTATTCTTCTTATTTGGTGTAGTGTTAAGTAAAGGATCAGGAGATTTGTTTCCTTTTGATGGTGGTGATGAATAAATTTTTCTTTTTTCTAGCATTTCAGCCAGTCTTGGACGTTTAACATTTGAAGCAGTTCTCTTTGGGATTAATGGAACCGCAGCATTTTTAGCTTCCTTTGATTGTTGGTTTGTATTAACAATATAATCTTCAATTGTTCTCTTTCTAATATTAGGATTAGTCTTTTTTATATTATCATCAGAGATATTTCTGTTTATTCTTGGATATGAGTACTTGATCAATGGTGTAGCGCGTGGATAATGTCGTGTTCTTGTTGATTTGCTATTGGTTTTCTTATTATTTTCATTGTTTGTCTCATCATCATTTTTCTTTTTAGGGCCCATTGTATTATATTTTACTAGGTAAGGAAACAATGGTATAGTATAGTATCACAAATTTTACAGGTATCTTGATGTAAATACTAAAAGCATAGGAATATTGAAACAAAGAATAAAAACAATGCAAAAATCTTGTATTATACCAGAGAAAAGGATAAGGTCTCTATTATTTTTTTGTTGGTATGTTATATCCCACTGTATATTTTTTTACTCGTAAAAGTGATTATAAACAGTATGACTGCTTTACTCTCTTAGTTTTGTAATTGTTCTATGAATATCACTAACTTGATCAATTGCGATGTCAACAGCGTTAAAAGTAAATAATCATGTCTTCGTTAAACATGACAGAAAATGATTATGAAAAGAATATCAATTTATATCATAAGAGATGAGGAAAGATATTATCATTATAAAACCATATGAATATATGGCAGTACGTATATAAAATATAGTGGTACGTAATATATACTTCTATTTGTTATATTTTTGTTACTGCAAATTAGAAACCAAACAAAATAGAACCAAAAAATCTAGTTTAAGGTCTTTAAGATATCTTCCCATACCTTAGTTGGAGCTTGAGCAGCGTCAATACCAGTCCAGATACCAGATTTCTTGTAGAATTCAACGATTGGTTCGGTTTGAGTATGGTAAGCGTCTAATCTTTTCTTTAAAGAGTCAGCGTTATCATCGGATCTTTGAACTAATGGTTCGCCAGTAATGTCATCAATCATGTCAACCTTTGGTGGGTTAAAGATCTTGTGGTAAGATCTACCAGAAGCTTGATGAATTAATCTACCAGTGATTCTAGCGACTAATAAATCGTCATCAACTTTTAATTCAATGGCAGCCTTTAATGGGGTACCTTGTTCCATTAACATTTGGTTTAATTTTTCAGCTTGTGGGATAGTTCTTGGGAAACCATCTAAGATAAAACCTTTCTTACATGCAGGATTATTTAATAATTCGTCTTTGATCATATTAACCATAATTTCATCTGAGACTAAACCACCGTTGTCCATAATTTTCTTAGCTTCCATACCTAATTGAGTACCTTTAGCGATTTGAGATCTTAACATATCACCAGTGGCTAAATGACAAGCACCGAATTTTTCAACTAAATTTGGAGCTTGAGTACCTTTACCGGCACCTGGTGGACCAATAAGGACCATTCTTAGAGAATCAGAAGAGGACATTGCTTAAATGATTGACTGTGTAGTTGTTGCTTTTTGACTGTTATGAAATTCTTGAGGAAAACATAATAAAATACGTTAATTACTCAAAATTTAAATGAAATATCGTAAATTAAAATATTGATGAAAGAAAAAAAAAAACTACGAAAAAAACAAAAAAAAATTGCTTCCGAGAGGTAAATTTTGGAAAATAGGAATTTTTTGACTCAGGAATATAAAATAGTGAAAGTTTAAAAGTTTTAAAATAACGTTATTTAATTGTTGTAGTTATTTTATTTGCTTTTTTTATAATATTACATACCCAGGAATAAAATAAAAGAATAGTGAAATATATGTATATGCATTGTACAAGTATTACAAGTTTATAAAACCGTACTCATTTGAAAGTAATAAAAAAAGAAGGAATGAATGTTTGAGTAATAAATTAATTTTCTCATTGAGATTGTTTGATTTTCATTAAAAATAAGATATTTGTTAATTTTATAATTCTTGAGAAGCCTTTGTTGGTTTAGCAGACTTCTTTGGTAATAAGTTTTGATGAATGTTTGGTAAGACACCACCTTGAGCGATAGTGACATGACCTAATAATTTGTTTAATTCGTCATCGTTTCTGATGGCTAATTGTAAATGTCTTGGAATGATTCTAGTCTTCTTGTTATCTCTAGCGGCATTACCAGCTAATTCTAAGATTTCAGCAGCTAAATATTCTAAGACAGCGGTTAAATAGACTGGAGCACCAGAACCGATTCTTTGAGCATAGTTACCTCTTCTTAGTAATCTGTGAACTCTACCAACTGGGAAAGTTAAACCAGCCTTAGCTGATCTTGATTGAGAAGCCTTAGCGGCAGAACCTGCTTTACCACCTTTACCACCGGACATTATACTGTATTATATTATTTGTAGTATTGAGAATATTTATATGTGTATGAAACTATATATATAAGAATGATTTAGCTATTCAAAGCACAAACATTAAAAACTTAATCAAAACCCATGTGTCCCTGTCTACTTATATATCCCATCCACACTATTGATGATGGGCAGATTCACAGTATGAGATAAATGGGAAAAACAGTAACAAATCACAGAATTAGAAGACTACGAAAAAAGGGGAATAGCACATAAGAAAAAAACAGAACGTTCCAGGTATTTCACATCCTGTACACGTTTATTGCGAAATAATTGGAACAACGAATTGTAGCTGAAAAGTAACCGAAACGGAGCGCTAAGAACTTTTCCTCATTTTATTATGGGCAGATGGACACGGCTGTGTGAGGGCCCCCCGTCTGTTCTGAATATTACGCGCGTACTGTGAAATTTTGAGAATGGGGAAAAATAAAGGTGATATTTTCTAAAGGCCGAGTTTATAATAAGGAATGTGCAGGTATTTGATATTGAATGGTTTAGGCTGTTATTGTAGTATTTGGAAAGGTATATAAGTAATAGAGAATAGTACAATTTTTATTTTTTGCTAGTTATTTTATTTATTTCTTTTTTCAATGAGTGAATTTATTGCTACTGAAACTGTTACCACTACAACCACTACCCAAGTCGAAGAAACAATAGAAATGTCTGCCAAAGCTGAAAAGAAACCTGCTTCAAAAGCTCCTGCTGAAAAGAAGCCTGCCGCTAAGAAAACTTCATCTTCTACAGATGCTAAGAAGAGAACTAAGATTAGAAAAGAAACTTACTCTTCATACATTTACAAAGTCTTGAAACAAACTCATCCAGATACCGGTATTTCTCAAAAATCTATGTCTATCTTAAATTCTTTTGTCAACGATATTTTTGAAAGAATTGCTACTGAAGCTTCTAAATTAGCTGCTTATAACAAAAAATCCACTATTTCTGCTAGAGAAATTCAAACTGCTGTTAGATTAATCTTACCAGGTGAATTAGCCAAGCATGCTGTTTCCGAAGGTACTAGAGCTGTCACCAAGTACTCTTCTTCTACTCAAGCTTAAGGAAGTGTGTCAATACAAAATAAAAATTAAAAACTAAAAACTAAAAATTTTGAACCTTTGGGTCTCATCCTGGATACGTCTATAATAATATATATTCATGTGTGTATAATATTAACTAATACTAATATTGATCTTTAAAAAAATATCAAAATACTTATTCAATATATTATTTGTCTTACTGTAATGATTTCTATTCCGAAAGAAGCAAACTATGCACAAAATATAAACAAATACAAATTCGTAATAACAACGCTACCTCCAAATCATTGCCTCTGGCTGAGTCAGCTGTCAGATATGAATACGTACATACCAAACCACCACAACACTCGAGACAATATGACTTGGCATGTAATGGCGATGACAGACACAATGGCTGCATTACTAACAAGCGGCCCGCTGATTGGCCAGCGGAGATAAGAAAGCAGGGCAAATCACTCAGCGCACAATTTTTCACTCGCAGCTGCTTATAAATGGGAAATTGTCGATGCCACCCTCTGAACTGAAATGCTTTGAACTGCATCGGTATAAATATATAAGACACTTGTGTTAGCCATTCCTGTTGCTTCTTTGCCCGTGTACTCTCTCTCTCACTCTCTTTCTCTTTCTCTCTGACGGTTTTGCGCTTTATTTCATACAAATACAAAGGATACCTACGATTGCATCCTTTCAAGATTAATAGTGGTCTACCTTAACTTTATTTCGCAAGAATAATACAGTAACCAGATTCTGCCTTTTAATTTGGTTTTTGAATTATTATCAAACTGCATATTTTATCAACTTCTTTACTTCAAGGGTAATTTAAAGATCTTATTCTTTCTTAATTTGGCTCTCCCCTCCCATATATTTGAAGCACATAACAATTTTTCCAGGTTTTTTTTACACTGTGGAAAATAACAGAAACATAGGAAAAAAAAAAGAGAAGGCAAATCATAGTACAAACAACTAACTTCTTATCAAAAAAGAACATAAGAAAAATATATATTCGAATATTATGTCTATCGTCGCTATCAAAAACGCTATATCTTCAATAGTGTCTTCTAAAGAGGATTCCTCTTTACTCCCACAATCAAATAATAATTCTCAAAATAATTACTCATATGGTTCCAATAGTAATAATGATCTAGAATCTAATAACATTTCAAATTCTTTAAATAATAATAACAATATCTCTAATGACCAAGATGATAAATTTAATGATAAGGACTCAAATAACTCGTCTAAGGGATTCTTCAACTCTATAGACCCAAGGGTAATCAGCGATCTAATTATAGGTTTAAGTGATGGACTTACTGTCCCTTTCGCTCTAACAGCGGGGCTTTCATCTTTAGGTGATTCAAAATTAGTTATTACTGGTGGCTTTGCTGAATTAATTTCAGGTGCCATTTCCATGGGTTTAGGTGGTTATCTTGGTGCAAAGAGTGAATTAGATTATTATAAAGCTGAAGTTAAAGCTGAAAGAAAAAAATTCTATCAAGATACTAATTTAATTCATCATGACGTCGAAGATATATTACTTTCCATAAATCCTAATTTTAGTGACGAAACTATAGTATCCTTCATTAAAGATTTACAAAATTCACCTGACTTAATGCTAGAATTCATTATTAGATACGGTAGAGAATTAGAAGAACCTGCAGAAAATAGACAAGTTATAAGCGCTGCCACAATAGGAGGAGGTTATTTAATCGGTGGGTTCGTCCCATTATTACCATATTTCTTTGTTGAAGAAGTTGGTACTGGTTTATTTTATTCCATAATAGTCATGGCTATAACTCTATTCCTATTCGGTTTCTTCAAAGCTCAAATATCAATGGGTGACTCTGTTACTACACATAAGAAAATTTTAGAAGGGTTAGAAATGATAGCTGTAGGTGGTACAGCTGCTGGTGCAGCTTGGTTTTTTGTCAAATTATTAGGTTGAACCTCCCACACGCTAGTTTGTTTCGGCTTAATTCCTATTTTTTTTTTTACTCATCTCTTGCATTCTGTCACCTATTTTTATTTACTTATTTCCATATTTTACCTTCCTATATCTTCACAATATTCTACTTTACTCTACCATTATATACATTACAAACTCAATACAATATAATAACACATCTTTAATCAATGAATATTTTGACCTTTTATTTATTTAACTTATAAAAGTACTTTCAACTATAGACACTCCAACTTCATCTCTAAATTTTACACTCTGACAAAATTGATACAAAAATGGTTTAATATGAGCAATACTTGAAGCTGCTTTCTTCACCATAGATGGCAATTCATTCAATATATCGTATCTATTTATTAATCGCATGTTATCTATTTCAAATGGTTCTTGTTCCCCTAAAAATGAAAACTGCATAGATACCGGATATGACCATCCATTATCCTTATCCCGTTTAGTTTCCTTATATTTTACTATTTCATCATTATTTACCTGAGATCCAATTGATATAATCTTATCATTTTCACTTATGCTCCATACTGTTACTTTCACATTATCATATTCAGATGTAGTGACGTATTCAATACATAAAATAGAATAGGTTAAACTCCGAAAACAGAGGAAATTCCATTTCCTAGCGGCTTTATTAGGCAATAAACCCTGAACTGCATCCAAATATACTACAGGAACTTTCTCTAATTTTATTTCCTTCTTTGACTCAGTATTATCCAAATATTTCATCTCACCAGTACAATATCCATTAGGTACAAATAGATGCCTCATATATTTCCTTAGATGTTGATCAACATTTTTTTCCTTCTCAAATTCATTTATCTTATCTTTACTGGTTGGTTTGTTCAAATAAAAACTACTACCATTGGGTGATATGATAAATCCTTTTCCTAATGAAACATCTAAATTTAATATCATCTTTTTCATTGGTATGTTTATTCTAACCGATAATTGACCAATATAATGACCGTCAAGATTCTTATCTGCTGTGAATCTGAAACTAATTTTATCACCAACTACTCCAAGTACACTTTTCCCATCAGAGGAACTCTTTTCAAAGCTTGTACCCTCCAATTTTATACTTTCCCATATTTCAAACTCTTTTCTACTCTCTGTATGACTAAATATCTTGAAATTCAATTGAAATCCCTTATGTAATCCTCCTAATACGTTCGAGTATAATATCTGTAGAAAACCTGACAATTGAGTATTGTTAGAATCGATAAAATATAATGTCTGAGTCTCCACTTTCGAATCAATCCCATCTTTAATCAAATGCAATCCTTTCTGATTTTGATTTTGTGGCAAGTTCCAACTGAGCTCTTTTATATCTCGAATTATATGTACGTATTCCTGATTCGATACATTGACCTCATGAATAGGGACAAACTTGGTTCCTTTAACTTTACCATTACTCAAAATATGCATATTTATAGTAAAATATCTGCTGTTAACAATTTTAATCTCCCCTGAAATAAAAATAACTATCGATTTATAAACCTTCTCACATAAATGGAAGAAACCATTACTACTCAAAATGAGTTTATATACTATCGAAATACAAGTATCTTTCAATGCTTAAACAGCAGCTCCCGTACCCTAAAGTAATTGAGCCAGATAGATGGCTCAATTGCATTTTAACAAAGGATCCGCGGCAAATTTTGAAATTGCTGCAGGAAAGCTCTCTTTATAGTGAAGATTACAAAGATCAATTATACACAAATTAAATCAAGACCCTGCATAACCAATGTTACAGCCAATAGGACCACTGAGATCAAACATATAATTACATTTAGTAGTTTCATAGACATTATTGATCTCAAAATCTGGAGCACATTTAACAAAAACTTTGGCAGATCTGAGGGGTCCATTCCAACATTTCTCACCATTGACATATTCAAAAACAAGTCCATTATTGATATTCTGTAGCTCTCCAAATAAATACTTCTTTTCTCCCACTACTTCACTACTATTAGTTAAATGGATTAGTATATCGCTATCCGCATAACTCATCATTATATTCTCCACATACTTCTTAAAGTTCAATTCCTCATCCAAGTATACCCTATCAAGAGATCCAATCAAGATGGTATTACCATCTGGTTTATTTTCACGTTGTAATATTTTACCTGTAATCCCATCAAATGATATTTCATAGGAATAATTATCTATAACACCTTGAACGGTCTTAGTTCTATCATCAGCTTTCTCTATTAATTCTCTTATCTGATTCAATTTAAACTCATCTTCATCACTAGTACTCTGTTCCTTGGACTCGTTTTTTAATCTTTCTTCCATATCATACTGATCTTGCTTGGTTTGCAATTCTTCTCTCAATTTCCCCAATTCTCTCTCATGGGTTTGAATTTGAACTTTTAATGGCTTTAAATGACTTGGTCCGATGTGATCCTTATTAAATCCCATTATCTGGTCATCTTCTGGATCTTTACTATCATCTTCATTTATTAATATCTTGTATAAATTCTTCTCAAGGAAGCCATGAAGACCAGCCAATTCTTTTTCCAATTCTTCTGATAAATCTATCTTTGACAACTCTAGAACATGAGAATACTTAGAGAGATAATTTCTATACTCTTCAGCAGCGACTTTAACTGCTGCATCTTGAAAGTTAACATTATAATTTTCAGAGATATCTCCCATAATTGATGAAAATTCTTTGGAGAGATCTAATAATTTTTCAGTGTACAGGGTCTTACCAGTTACCAGACCTTTTACAAATTTGGCTTTATTGACTACGTACTCTGCGGAATGCTCTGATTTCCTTTCCCAAAATATATCTCGTAACTCTTCTTCAATAAATGCAATAATCTGATCACGCTGCTCAATATCAGTATCTCCATCAGCCATAACTTTATCTAATTCCGGGCTATATAATTTCTTGTTAAATTTGTTAATATTATCATTAACAGTTCTATCATTAAGAGATCTTTCATAGTTGCTATCTAATCTTACTAATATATCAACAATTGCAGAATAGCAACGACTGACTAATTCTATCGACTCATACGCTTTTCTAATTTCATATTTTAGATTGAAAAAATCCTTTTTCTCGAAATCATACAGAACTGGATCATCTATTTTTAATTTCTTCAAAAGATTTTCAGATTCCTTTCTAATACTATCTTCATTTTTATCAATCTTCCCAAGCAGACTTTCAATTTCTTTTCCAAGTTTGGCATGCATAGTATTATACTGTTTGTCTTTTGCCTTTTTAACTGAATCCTCCTCAGATAGCTGAATTTTGTTTTTCCTCATCAGTTCTTGTAAGGTGGCCTTACCTTGTTCATAATTCTCCATTTCACTTGATACAATACTATTAAATTCGTTTTGTAAAGAAGCACATACATTAACATTTTCAAAGCTGGGCGTTACATTAAATAATTCATCAGAACAATCGCAACAATCGCATACTCCATCGTTTACTAAACTTCCACGAATAAATCTAGGTAAGAATCCTTCATTTTCACAATAAAAAAGCCTAGATTCTAAGGTATTCCCACATGCAGAAGTCCCTGGTTCATCAGATCCATCAGGACAATCACATATACCATCATTAATTTGGCTACCATTTATCAGAATTGATGGTTCAGTTAAGCAAGCGAATTGGCCCTCTGAGTTTAATGCATATAATTGTTGATCTTCCGGAGATACACCTATGATTTTACCATGTACATAATAGATCAATTGGCAGAATGTCAAAAGTGGTATTAGTTTCATGTTTGATATTTTTCCCTTCTTCATATGATGAGAAAGTGGTTAGATTTGGGGCAGAATTTCGCAATATGCATTTTTTTTTAACTATTGAAAAGGCCTAAAATTTGAACATTCAGTATAATTATAAATACGTTATTTTACTGCAAAAATGAGTTGGAAAAAAATATTCCTATTAAATCAACTAAACATGTTAATTTAAATTATATATTGAGCATAAAAAAAACTATACAAATAAATAACCAAAAATAAATTTAAATGGCAGAAAAAATACTCAATATTTTAATGGGATCAATGATCAGCATATCACAACAGTTTTGATGATTGACCAAATAAAAAAATAAAAGGTAAAATTAGCCTAAGTATTAGTTGCATCTGCAATTATCACAAGTACATTGTTTATCCTTATTGGCTTCACATAAGCAATTCTGACTCTTGGTTGGCCCACATTTGCAACTTTTAGAGGCACAGTTATTACAGGTGCACTCATTTACATTTTTGACTCCACACTTACAATCATTGGATCTGTAAGTGTCACAACTACACTTCTTAGTTTCGTGGGCATCACACTTACACTGGTTAGATCTGCTGCTCTCCCATGAGCAGTTTTCTTGATCATTAGAATGACATTTGCAACTGTTACACTTGAAGGCATCACATTGACACTCTTTGGCTTTACAAGCTTCACAGTTACAGTTTTTCGTATTTAAGTTATTGCACTTGCATTCTTCTGCTCTACAGAATTTACAGTTACAGTGGGTTGACTTCTGTGAGTTACTGTCACACCCGGTAGCTTTACAATTATCACAATTACATTCGGTGGCATTGTGAGATCCACAGGAACAGTCATTAGCCTTGCAGTTGTCGCATGAGCATTTCTTGGCCTTGCAGTTATCACAGGAACAGTCATTAGCCTTGCAGTTGTCGCATGAGCATTTCTTGGTCTTGCAGTTATCACAGGAACAGTCATTAGCCTTGCAGTTGTCGCATGAGCATTTCTTGGCCTTGCAGTTATCACAGGAACAGTCATTAGCATTATGGGACTCGCAAATGCATTTGTCACACTTACATTGACCAACCTGACCTTTGGTCTCTTCATCATCAATGCTCAATTTGGAAAATTTGCCATCCAATGGTTGTTTATCC
>JAJLXZ010000035.1:22144-89406 GCA_030571575.1 Kazachstania viticola
CCTATTAAATCAACTAAACATGTTAATTTAAATTATATATTGAGCATAAAAAAAACTATACAAATAAATAACCAAAAATAAATTTAAATGGCAGAAAAAATACTCAATATTTTAATGGGATCAATGATCAGCATATCACAACAGTTTTGATGATTGACCAAATAAAAAAAAAAAGGTAAAATTAGCCTAAGTATTAGTTACATCTGCAATTATCACAAGTACATTGTTTATCCTTATTGGCTTCACATAAGCAATTCTGACTCTTGGTTGGCCCACATTTGCAACTTTTAGAGGCAAAGTTATTACAGGTGCACTCATTTACATTTTTGACTCCGCACTTACAATCATTAGATCTGCAAGTGTCACAACTACACTTCTTAGTTTCGTGGGCATCACATTGACACTCTTTGGCTTTACAAGCTTCACAGTTACAGTTTTTCGTATTTAAGTTATTGCACTTGCATTCTTCTGCTCTACAGAACTTACAGTTACAGTGGGTTGACTTCTGTGAGTTACTGTCACACCCGGTAGCCTTGCAATTATCACAATTACATTCGGTGGCATTGTGAGATCCACAGGAACAGTCTTTAGCCTTGCAGTTGTCGCATGAGCATTTCTTGGCCTTGCAGTTATCACAGGAACAGTCATTAGCCTTGCAGTTGTCGCATGAGCATTTCTTGGCCTTGCAGTTATCACAGGAACAGTCATTGGCATTATGGGACTCGCACATGCATTTGTCACACTTACATTGACCAACCTGACCTTTGGTCTCTTCATCATCAATGCTCAATTTGGAAAATTTGCCATCCAATGGTTGTTTATCCTGATTACCTTGAACATTAATGGACAACTTCGAGGTATCACAGCATGCTTGGCCATTCTTACAAACACACTTGATAGTGATGGTACAACAGGATACTTCACACTTACAATTACCATCCTTGCAGTTGCACTTAATCTTGATAGTACAGTCGTAGGTTTGAGAATCATTGTTTTCTTCTTCCTTTTGGTTACACTTGCAACCAGCAGAATCTTTACCTCCACAATGACAAGTGGAAGTTTGGGCCTTTTTAGGATGTTCCCTCTTTCCACAACAGTGATTTGAGCTTTGAGCTGCTAAATAATTGTTACTTTCAGACATCTTTGTTTTGTTGTTTTTTGTATAATAGATTGTTGATACAGTAATATTGAATAAACAAAAGAAAAACTAAAATAGCGATAAAGTATGAAAATCACAAAAAATAGCTTCAAAGATATCGATGAGTTTTCGATGCTTTTATATGATTCAGAGAACAACAGTTTGCTTATATAATAAGCAAAAAATGCTCCGGTCATGAACTAAATACAGCATATAAAACTCAGGGAAGGAAAAGTTAATTTTCCCTGTTATCAGAAAATGACACGGATCGACGCTTTTACCTCAGCAGAATCGGCTCAGCAGCACATTCTAAGGGATCTACATTGCATATAAAGCAGCTAAAAAAACTGATTTTACGCTCTCTGCAACGGTTTTACTGTATAATTGTAATTAAACGCAGTAACAACCGCAGCAAGAATGAAAAAATGACCTTACCAGCAATAACAGCGCAGTGCGGTGTTCAGGTGCAAACAGCGCTAAACGCTCGCATTCTTTCTTTTTTTGCGTGCCTGAGATCTGAGAGGCACGTGATACGTAACCCTAGTCTCACAATTTCTGGATCTCAAACCCTAATTTTTTGTTTGTTTACGTTTTCGACTAATCAGGAAATATACGTTTTTTTGTCAGTTAAGAGTGAAAATGAAAACAAGGAGCCAATAGGAAAAACACAGCGAAGTCCAGCAAAGGGCTAAAGATTCTTATCGATGACTACTAGCTTCTTCTATCTATTTTTATAAAGCACTAAGGGACTATCCACTTATTCACTATTGTTACAGATATTATCAATCTTATATTAGACAAATATACCTCGACAACCAGATATATTTAATTCTTTGTATTTATTATAATCCCTCGAACATTTTTTTAACTCTAACTCAAGCTCCCCAATGACCAGTTTACTAGACCTTCCACTGGATACACTTATTCGAATAATAACCCTTTTAGACGATATCGATGTTGAAAATATAAAACAATCAAATGTATTCCTTCGAACATTAGTAAATCATATAAATACTTCTCGAGGTAAACTATTTATAGGTATACACACTACAAGGGCATTCAACTTTTTACTTCAAAACAAATCATTAATCAATATTCCAACTTTAAACATATTGCTAAGCAATTCTTACCTAAAACCATCAAATGACGTAGTGTTACCACTACATATAATGACACCAATTAAAAGCGATCCGGATAGAGAATCCGCATCTCCAATCATCTCTCTTAGATCTAGATCATCAACTAATTCTCTATTTTCCGATAATGAATGGAATATATCTTTAGAGGATTCCTTCAATAATGGATTGTATATATCTAATGATATGAAAGACTTAGATATAGAAGCCTTATCTAAATTAAGAGAATCAAAATATGTCAAAGACAAAAAACTTTTATTTGAAAAACTTATTATTGAAGATAATGAAATTAAACCTTCCATTATTATCAAACAAAGAATCTCAAGTAATCATACAAAAGTATTATTGGATGATTCAAATCACTCTCCAAAGAAGGATATATCGAAAATATACCTAGAACAAATTAATAAAGAAAAACTGACTAGTTTTGAATATGAAGCGGAACTTAAAAAACGTGTAATAAGAGATAAATTATCTGCTTATGAGAATCATTTAAAGACTGAAAATAATTCTGATGAAAATATTAGTAATATATCTCATGGAAGACCTAAATTGAAAGCAGTTTTGACAGGAGATAACCAGATATCCTTTGAGAAAATATGAAAAATTCAACTCTAGTAATTACTACTTAAAACATTACCTTGATTTAATTAGAAGGACCAAAGTCTTTCATCGCATATTACTTGTACATATATATCAAGGTTGCTTTATTATAATGTTTTTCAGTATTACCGCGTCACATATGTAAACTGTGTCACAAAAAGCAAAAATGAACTAGAAATGAAAAAAAGCAAGAAGGCTAGTCTAACTACTTAAGAATTAGTATGCTTAATGCATACTGAATATTTTTCACAAGAGAGAAGTTCAATAAAATTAAAACAGAAGCAATTAAGTGAATTTCTCAAATTTTCCTATATAATCTTATCCTTTACAATTATGCTGAATACAGAAGAGATAAGGAGGAGAAAAAATGCAAAGAAACAAATCCAATTAAATATCCTACTATTAGGACCCCCAGGGATAGGAAAGTCAACTTTTCTTACAAACTTAACAAACTTAAAAACCACTGTTAGACGTAGCTCTAAGAGGATAGATCATTCATTTGCCCATCTAGAACAGAAAATTACTTTCGAAAACGATCTCCTACTAATCAGAAATGAAGAAGGTTCTCCAATTAGTCTAAGGTCAACTGTATGTGACTTACAAACTCAGCTTGATCACAATAACATGGCTCAAAAGATAAAAAATCATATTCAGAAACAATTTGATCTTTTTTTAGCTGATGAATTCAAGATTCAAAGACATAAAGATTTTGGTAGAGGTACATTAGATCAACGATTTCATATTTGTCTATATTTTATAGATGGTAGACATCATGGGCTCAGTAAGGCCGATATTGAAGTGCTCACGAAAATCCATGAATTGATTAATATAGTATTAATCATTGGTAAATCTGATCGATTTATGGAAAATGAGTTAAGTACCTTAAAAGAAGAGGTTATGAATGATATTTCCAAAAACGATATAAAAATTTTTGATTTTGGGGATGATAAATTGAATGATATATTTCCCAACTCCGGCGATTTATTCATTCAAGACATATTCCCATTTTCGATAATATGTAGTAACGATATAGAAAACTCGCATGATGGTCAAATAAAATATGTGAGGACATATGATTGGGGAAAGATATATGTTGAGGATGGTCTATATTCTGATTTTATATTTTTAAAAGGTGCCATACTTGGTTCTCATTTACAAGACTTTAAAGAGACTACAAATGAACTACTTTATGAAAACTATAGGACTAAGAAATTAATGGAATCCCATAATGAAAACTCTCTTGTAGATATAAAACAAGGCAATAGTTCCGGTGAAATTGAAGAAGATAATAAAGAATTTAAAGATGATTTGGTGAAAAAGCAAAATAACAATCTGCTAGCAACTGATCTGGATGAGTCTAATATAACTTTCTCACGAGAGTTATTGGAGAAGAATAAGATCATTGAAGCATATCAAAAGAAAATTGACAATCTTGAAAAACTGTTACAGACCACTTCAGGAGATTCTTCTCCTGCAACAAAAGTTAGTCGTAGTTAACATATACATATATAATATTTTCTACAATGATAGCTATGTTTATCAATTTACTCTAAAAAAGGAATATCTTTGTTACGTTCTTATAAACTCCTTATATAATTATCTCTAACGGTTGTAGGCTCTCAGGCATCCTAGCTCGCATAAAACGTGTTTACAATACAGGATTTTTTGCATTATCAACTAAGTTAATGTTAGTTTTCACAACTCGGTGTCTTACGTAAAAAAAATTTCAGTATTTTTAAAGCAATGAGCATCAAATAAAAATAATATCGACATATTCAACGTAATATTGAAAGTTTTCCATAACAACTCAAGCTGTCTTCCGATTTTCATCGTAATATTAATATAGAATAGGAAAATTCTATAACATTATGCATGAAGAGACCGTTTCTAATAAAAATGAGTCTCTTGATCAAAGGATACAGAATACTCCGATGGCAGCCCAAATTGCATACCAGGCAAACCTATCTATAACGACAAGTAATCAGAATACCCCTATATCCTCTCTTAAAAAAAGACCAGTAAATGGAAATTTTATTGATAAAGATGCCAATCCTATGAAACGAGTAATGACCAATGACCTTTTTATTAAGTCACCTATACATGTTGACGAACCAACTGTTTCCGATGCTGCGGCTCAAGAAGCTTATATGGATGATAATTCTAGTGATACTGATAATAGTGATATACAAGGAAGAGATAGTCCCAATGTAAAATTCAATAGGAGAACTCCAGATTTAGATAAGATTGCTAACTTTTTCAAATCAAGAAAATCTCCAAATAAGCAAAACTTATTAGAGAAATTCATGCAAACAAATCTCGAAGATACACCACCATCACTAAGAAATGATAATGCCACAAATATTAACCTCTCAAAGACCGAATCCTTATCAAAGAATGATGATATAAATAAAACATCGTTGACCTCAAAAGAAAATCAAATACTTATAGAGAATATAAAACCAAATACCTACTGGGCACCAGAAAACAAAGATGAATCGAAAAATATCTTTTTATCTAATATGGGATACACTGGAAAGGATGACCTGTTGCAACAGGAACGATATGTTAAATCACAGGATGACGATAATGCCCATAATGACGGTACTAATATGAAGGAGATAGGATCATTGAATCAATCTAACTCTACTGTAAATGGGGTTACAAAATCTAATATATTCTATAATAATATCGTATCAAGCGGAGAAAGTGTACCGGATGCACCTAATCAATCACCAGATACCAATAATCACAACACTTATAACGAAGAGATGCTACCCTCAGCTAATAGCTTACTAGAAACTCAAGTGATTAGAACGCAAATTATCTCGGAAGCTGAAGATTTATACAGTGGTCAAAGGTCTAGCGTACATAGTAACAACAATACAACGGAGAGGATTTTAGAGAATGATCAGGATGATAAACGTAGCTTCATTAATACTTCTATGCATAAAGAGTCATCTATGAATCTAAATAACCCACAAGAGAGATATGGGGAAACTTCAATAGCAGAAAATTCTTACGTCGATGACACTACGGAAGGAAATATATCGACGAGATGGATCTTCAGGCCTGATAAGGACGCGTCTGAGCTTCTGAGTAATAAATCAACCCAATTAATACAAACTCTAAGGACTCAAGGAACACAGAAAATAGTAGAATCACAGCCTCTATCATATAGTGAAACAATACCATCAGATAATGGACATAACTCTGACACAATTGTTAAACAATCGGACAAGGTGGAAGCACCTCCGATTATATCTGATACAGTATATTTGGACCAAAATAGTGGGCAATTAGAATCAAAGGTATTAGACTACCAAATTGTACAATCCCCAGAACCTGATATTGAAACCTTACTTAATCAGACAAAATCAAATATTGAACCAGTAACTGAAGTACCAGAGACAAGTTCTCCTTCAAAAAAGATGTTATCTACAAGTAGAAAACCAGATATATCTTCTCCAAGTCCTGTAGAAGAAAAACCCTCATCTAGGAGTATGGTATACTTACAAGTATCCAGTAAACCAGACTTATATCCACCAGTTGCTTCCGATTCTCCTGGAACAGTGGAGAGATTGCGAACTACGGTGGTTATGAGTGACACTGAATTGACTCAAGATTTGCCAGAAGTAGAGTTTGATGATTCACAAAAGATAGTAAAACATGGTAGATCAAAAAAGCGAAGAATTGATGGAATAGATTCAAGCCTAAAGGAAGAACCAAGAAGTTTATCACTAACCTCTGAAAGTGAACAGAATGATACACCCTTTATTGAGGGTAACAAAATATTCCCTACAGATATCAGAACATCCGATGATCATTTTCTTTCTATAACTGATATTGTTTTTGGAGAAGCAGTATGGTGCCAATACGATCTTGATTTTAGATTCTATCCTGGCTTAGTGCTACCATCAGAAGAAAACAATGAAGAACACTGCGTTTTGTTTCGTGAAGGGAAGTCTTTTATCAAGACGAAAGATATTTATCATCTCGATGTAAAGATTGAAGATACAGTTGAATATAATGGCCACACTTACTCAGTAGTTGGACTTGAATGCCAATCTTTTGATAAGAGTACTATAAGATGCATTAGAGGGTACGATACTGTGCAATTAAAGCGGAAAAATAAGGACGGTTCTTTACGTAACAAAGTCTTAGTTAAACCACTATCTTCAGTATATATCGAGCCTGATGAATGGGCTAAAAGGCCTAAGATTATTTTAGAAGATTTTTCACAACCGAAAAGACAAGCATATGTAGGGCTACGACGTCCAATACGAGGAAGAAATAATACAAATAGTTTTTCCCCCATCAAGAAAAAGGCAAGAAGACTCAGGACCAGTTCTAGATCCATCACTAATACCAAAGATATATTTGACAATGACAGCTCATCATCTGTGGGCAGCAACAAAACTTCCTTGCAAAATGAGCTTATAAGGGACAGCGAAGAAGAAGATAACTTAATAGCGGAAACACTTCGGTCTAAACCACCAGCTATTCAATCTATTAGGAAAGTACCAAAAATATTTGATCGATGCATATTCGTCTTAACTAGTGTATATGAAAATAAAGCAGAGCTACAGAATTTGATAGAATCTCACGGAGGGACCGTAGTAGACCTAGGATTTTCTTCCTTATTTTCATATATGGATGGTATAGAAGAAGATAAGCTCTCAAAGGTTAAGAGAGAATCCATGAAGTTGAAGTGGAAAGAGAAGTTTGAGCCGGAGAAGTTTAAATTTGCATGCTTAATAACGAAGCGGCACTTAAGAAGCTTGAAATACTTGGAAACTTTAGGTTTAGGTTGGCCTATACTGCATTGGAAGTTTATTGAACATTGTTGTAAAAGGGAAAAACTTCAGTACGAAGATATATCTCATTTTCTTTTACCATCTGGTGAAAGTTTTAGGTTGAATTCAGCAAAACAGAGCAACACGGGTGTCATAAAGTCTAGTAACATATTGAGGTTCTATTCAAACCTTATACAGGGCAAGAATTTAGAGAGTCAATTAGATTGTGGTATCAGTGGGATGTTCATGTATATTGTAGTGGTCTGCGGTACTTCGGAGTTAGATAATTTTGTTAGATTTACTTTTGGCAATTTAAGAATTCATGAACTATATAGTACAGAATCCTGGGACCATATAGCTGATACACAATGGTTAAATGATCTGCTCGACACTTGCTTAAAGAAAGATAAGAGGTTATTGTTTTACCTGAATTGTGAGACAACTCAGCTAGAAAAGCTAACTAAACGTGTGAAGAAAGAATTATCTTTGAAGTTTGGTAACAGTAGAGTTATATATCATGTGGAATCGAAAGAATGGTTGATCCAAACTATAATAAATGAGGAAACAGGGTTCGATGATCCAGTTTGACTTTAATTTAATTAGTGTAGAGTGTTTAACAGACTTTTGCAGACATAAGCTAGGGGACGCTAACTGACTAAGGCTGTTTATGTTTTTCTATAGATATATATTCTCTAAAGGAGAAATGAACTTTTTCTGCTTCCTGAACATCAAAAGAATATTTAATAAATATTATCTTACAAAAAAACAAAACTAAGAATATAAATACAACTAGATAAGCAACAAAAAACAACAACATTCACTAGCCATATAATTTATAAAAGCTCTGAAAACTTTACTCTAGGAGGTCTTCTAGCGTGGAGAAGTCATCAATCATTTTATCCAGTATACTACAATTAGCATATACTTCTTTAACTTCCCTAAAAAAGGACTTTGCTATTGCAACATATTTTAGTGATAATTGGTAATGAACTGAAAAACTATGCTCATCGTTACAAGTTTTCCTTTGATTTGAATCTGCAATAGAATTATATGCTAAATGCAATTTTGTGGCACTATGACTGGTTGTTATTGATTGTTCATTGTAATGATCAAATGGAACAGATAAATTTTTGGTGTCATTAAAGTGAAATTGGTTTGAAGCATCTTGTGCCATATTTAAATAGGAGGAATCATTAAAAGAATATATGAGAACGTTATTGATTATCTTTTCAATTTTATCCGTATTGAAAAGTACAGGGCTAACTTTTCCCGTGTTATGAATATTGTAAGGGTTGCAGACATGGTTTATTCCATCTTTGAAACAGAACTTCTTGAAGTATTCTGGAAAGGATGCAGAAAACTTAGGAATTAATAAAGTGTCAGATAATTTAACCAATTCTGAAAAAATATTAAACAACTTAAAATTTGGAGTCTTCTCGAAATCCATTATAAATTTGATGATAATAAAGAAATTATAATAGTATCCTTGAAGATTGAAAATTGATAACTTATTTTTGTCTATTTCTATATTTTGCGAATCTGCTGTTAATTGTAACAGTTTTGAAATATTTTGAGTAGAGAAATTTAATGAAACAAGAAAATTTGTTAATAAATTATATGAACCATCTCCAATTAAATTAAAATTTTCAGAACTAAAGAATGAAGAATGAATAGACTTAATTTGACGTAACCATACCTTAGAGCCTATATTACTATCTATGGAAGTTAATAACTGCATAGTCATCAAACAATTTTTGAGGATCAAAGCATCTTGTTTTAAAGACTCGAAATGTTCACTCAATTGATGATTTTCGTTGTAATAGTCAGATTGAGGTGGCAGATTTAATTCTATTTTTTTTGTATCAATTCTTGTAAGGAAGATATGGAAAGGCACTTCTTCAGCGGTATTATATTCATTATAAAGCATCACTGTAATCAAAGGTTCTGGTATGGAATGCAAACCAGATTCTCTAAAAGCAAAACTATTATAAAAACAGTTAAACGAAGTAAAATACTGTTTCCGTATTTTATTTGCGGAAGTTTTTGATGTACCAGTTTGACGAATAATTGAAGTGCTCAGCCATTTATTTTCACTATCAGGAATACAGATATTTTCTATATTTTTCTCATTGAGAAAGTTCTTTGAATTCATATTATAAAAAATCTTTAAGAATTGGCAATACTTATAGACAATGAATGAACATCTAATTTTTGATTCAAATAAAATATAATCGAATGCGGATGAAAATGTTAAGTGACTGTTACTCTCACGATTTTCTTCAAGTGGTAAAGTGATATCATTAAAAAAATTAGACTTTATTACATTACATAAAGCAGCCACTTGCCTTGATATTATGTCAGCGCTGACTCTATTTAAATAATTAACAAATAGAGCAAATATTATGTTTAGAGTCAGGCATTGAATAAGCCAAGTATGCTGATCTTGTTTTCCATTATGATTATTATCTGAAATTTCTTGTAACATACTGTATCTCTTTTTCGATTCTAAAAAGACATGCATAGCTCTTCTACTAGTTTCATATAACGTTAAAGTTGTTGATCTCAAACCGCCATTATATAAAGAACCAAAAGTAGCCATTAATAATGGTAAACATACTAGTCTTGCAGAGTATAGAATATTATCTTCGAAACTTTCTATATCTTGTGAAGTTAATTTTTTATTTTCAGTTAGATATCTTTGCAAAGTCAATGAATCGAAATTGCATATTTCAGGATGAATGAATGAATAATGAGAACAGAAGAATTTTGAGAATAAAGACATAAAATAATTTAGTTCATTACAACTGGGTAATGAGAGCTCATTTTTCGAAGAAAGAAGCTCTGTAGTTAATGTATTCTTGGTGTTAACTTTTGAACATACATTAATATAATATTGCATGACTTTATTGCATTGATCAATTAGGTAAGGAGTAAACAATGAAGATTTCGGTAAATATTCTGCAGAAGTATTAGCTATTTCCGGCATGGGAGCTTTTGAAATGTTCGATAATGACATATAATCGAGCCCATAAAAAGTATAACCTGTAGACATATCGTTTTCATTAACATTTTCAATATCGTTGGAAAATGATTCAATATTTGTAAGAAGATCGCGAGGAGTACAGTTAATATCAGAGAATGGACTAGTCTCTTTTTCCTTTATATATTTACTGAAGATATTTTGTGATGCTTTTGTAATATCTTCTAAATCATTAAAATCTTGAATATTATTGTAACACTTAGACTTTTCTTTGTAGGATATGTTCGGATCTACAGCATACTCAGGTGTGTGAATTAAGCTTAAATTCTCCAATTGTCTTGCAGTCTCATCATTAGATGAAGTCGAGAAATTTGATGCTGGTGATATTCCAATTGAGTTATTTCTTGGAGTATTCAAGTTAAATTTAAAGTTCATATTTTTAATATTAGAAAATTTTAGTTTAATATCTGATGGAGACTCCACAGTGTTTGAGCTATTATATGAAAATATGATTGGATCACTTTGATTTAAATCATACTTATCCAGTAAACTAAACTCTGGGGGGATACTGTATATAGTCGTAGTACTATTCCTACAATCATGAGTATAATTATTTTTGTTATGGATATTGTTATCTAATGAATCGATAATCGATTCATCTATAGTTTCCCAATTATATCTAGAATCCAAAGGTAATAATTCTGGAGTAGAGAATTTGATTCTGTCACCTAAAAAACTATCTGGTTGTAATATTGGCTTTGCATAATTTTCAGCTGATTGTGCACTAAAAGAAGCTCTTTTCTTCAACGTTTTCCTTAAATCAAAATTTCCAGAGTATTGTTGAATATTTTTCGAGTTGTTTAATTTATTCACAGTTTTTTTAGAGGAAGAATTCTTTATTTTGTTACTAAATTCTTGACGATATCTTTTCCTAACTTTTTCTTTACTATTTGTCGAATCGGCTCTTTCATTTAGTACTGAAACAGAAGAAGAAGCAGAGTTAGAATGAGATGGGACTAAATGATCTGAATTGTTTCTACTACTAGCACCGATGCTCATACTTTTACTTGTACTAGTGCTAGCACGAGTAATAATTTCCTCTATTTTTTTTTTAGTTGAATTATCCTTATAAGTAATATTATGAATTCTAGAAGAGTGTCTTAATAGGAGATCTCTTCTAGTAAAGCTTCTTTCACATATACTACATTGATAAGGTTTTTCCTTTGTATGAGACCTTTTATGCCTCTTCAAATGTTCATGCCTTGCGAAAGCTCTAGTGCAAATATTACAAACGAACAATCGTGGCTTACCACTTGGAGTCAACCCATTAAATTTTAGATTTTCTGGAAGTTGTCTGGATTGCCTATTTACTTTTGAATTCATGTTATTCGAGGACGTAACTACTGAGTCTAGATCATCATCCTCTACCTCTCCCTCCTCTTCCTCATCATCATATGTTGTATAACCTATATTTGAATCAATAGTCATCTCTGAGGACGCTTGAGATTGAAATGTGTATGGGATATCTTCTGAATCCCGAGACTTCGAAGAATTTGTCATTACAGTAACTTATAATACGGTAACACTGTGTATCAACTTAACCATTCAAACTTGGCAATTCTACAGATCCATGCAACACATGAGTTGTGAAACACAAAACCTTGTTCACAAAAAAATATAAGCTAGTTTAAAAACCAGCCACCTTCACATATACTGCACTCCTTCAAGGGTCCTCATGTGCCCTGACTATAAAAATAACACCATCACTAACAGATGACTTATACTCATTCTTTCTTCCCCTGGGCGGCTAACTCGCTGTCTCACAGTAAAAAGTCAGAAACGGCCGCTGATTGGCGCAGAACCCTTTCTTAGTATTTTTTGGTCCAGAGGTATATCAAATTGTATATAAATATAGTATATATGTATTATGGTTGATATCGACAAAGCAAAACTACAAGACAACACCAAACCCAAAGGTCAGTTTCATTGGTCTCACGTAGTAGTTTTCGAAGTTGTCTCTTACTCTATCTTCTTGTCCAATTGGAATTCCGCTCCATGCGACTTGTAATTTAGTCTCATGGAACTCCTTAGACTCATGGAATTCAATACTTAATGTAGACCACATATTGGAGTTCCAGTCCTTTAATCTCCATTTAAATACTAATTTTTGTGCAAATACAGATTCAACTAATTCATTTGCAATATTACCATCAAATAGTTCATATTTATCTCCAATCATTAGATATTGGGATCCATTATGTGTATCACCGATCTCTTTTATTCCAGATCTGCTCCATATTAATATCCTCTCCTTATCAACAAATGTATTAAATAAATCAAATGCTGATACATTGAATGAAGGTTCTAAATGAATAGTAGTAGTGTTACCACCACTAGTACTCTTCTTTGGCTCATCAGTTTTTCTTGAAACCTTAGAGGCAGTAGCATCATTACTAGCTGTCTTTGAAGCTACTGGAGATGCACTAGAAACTTTTGAGAAACTTTCTTGCTGATTGCTCTTAGTGAAGTTTGACTTTACTTGGTCTTCAGGAACTTGTATATCATTACCATGTGTCATTAAGAGATCTTTACCAAACTGCTGGAAAATTTCACGTAATTGTGGAGTTAAATTATCTCTAATAACAGGTTTGATTTCATTCAATTTACTAGTCTCCTTATAAACAGAGATTTCAAATTGATAATCATTGATTTCACTGTCAAATGCAACTTCAGGAACTGTTATACTACCATCAAATATTTCACCATCAACTCTACCAGAAATTAACATTACAATTTGTAAATCGAATAGGGATATTACTTTACCCTTACGTTGATTAACTTCACAATCTCCTTCAACTGTAGAGACACATGTAACTTTGGCATATTTTGAAGCAGTTTCGTCACCAGTACTTAAACTTATTAATTTCTCTTTAAAATAGGTACGAGCCCAATCAATACAATTTTTATCGACCCAATGCCAATTATTTGGATTATTAACTACCATTATTTAATTGTCTTTCTTCTTTTAAAACTATGAATTACCGATCCTTGAAATCTTAATTCAATTTAGCCTCTCCTTCAAAAATTCACTATTGTGACTTCTTTACTAGATGTTACTAATCTTTTTCTTCTTCTCTTTTTATTTAAAACATTGTATACTTCTTAAAAATCACTATCATTTTGAAATATGGAAAATTCTAGAAATTTCACACTTAGTTGACTTACCACTACGCTGTAAATGAAAAATCCGACGTAAAGAGAACGAGAAGAAAAAAACTGATTAATGTCATAATATTATTACTAGATACCATAATTGATATATATATATATATATACTTTATATCATGTAGAATTCTTATATTACATAAATTCTGATAGATTTGTAGTGGTCATTGATGGTAACCCACCACCTAAGAAATCCAACATCATATGCATACCACCACCACCACTATACTCATCAACATCTTGAGGTAATACTTGTGAAACACCTTCCAAGAACCATACACTATCTTTTACTTTTGTAGTAAATCCAATTAGTAATTTATAATAACATCTCATTATTCTCATTGCATTTAAATCACCTGTCATTAGTAAAGCTAAAAATGTCTTATCGAGTAATGCAGGAAATGCGAATACTCTTAATATAAATGCAGAATCGTTTATTTCACGATTTAATTTATCTAGGTAAGCTAAAGTTATCAGATATGGAGAATCAATCTCAACAGGATATAAATCTGCAATACTTTCATCAAAACAAACTAATTCGGAGACTGTGCCATTATTTTTTTCAATTACATCTCCTAAATCACTTAAATCAACAGAGATTAAATCATAAAATCTTGAAGTTTCCTTTAGTGGCCATACAGCAGTTAGGATTGTTGCAGCACCTTTAACATGGAAAATCCATGCAGATGGAGATACTGTTGTGCTACCGTTTGTTGGTACAGATGCATTGGCTAAAGAATCCATGATCAATATCAAAGCACTGGCAACCAATGCATCGGTATTACTTTCACTTATATTGAGTACAGCTTCACTTAATAGTTTTAAAGCATCTAAACGATGTGAGGAAACATATTGCTCTAAACCAGATTCAGTTCTAGATAAATGGGTAGCACTAAAGGCCAATAAAGAATGCATTAAAAATGGGTTACTGAATGCTAACTCTGGGACATCATTTTTCCAAACTTCTGGACCAGACATTTGTGCTGTTGTAATTGTATCAGCAACTTCAGTACAATAATGATGAAACAATTTCATATCTACAAGGTTAAGATTTGCTTTTGTCGACAAAGTTAAAAGTTTACCAATACTAGTTAGCCCAGTAGTGTTAGTGGTATTACTTGAATCTAGTGAATCAAGATCAGATAACGATTTTCCTTTGGTACCTATTTCTCTACCTGCTAATACTGCAGCAGATGGTGAAATGGATGAATGCCTAGTCATTGAGTGAGTCGAGGGACCATCTAATGTACTTTTCATCATTGGAGTTAATTGGGATAAAAGAGACATATTTGGATTACCAGTTGACATACCGGGTGTACCGATATTTGATGGTAAATCTAATCCTAAATGAGTAGTATTAGCAGATACGATAGTAGTATTATTATCACTTAATTTTTTTTCATTCTGAGAATTCTTTAAATTATTCAATCTTTCTTGTTCTTGTTGCATGTTTACTAATACTTCTTGAGCAGCATTAGTACGTTTACTAGTGGTACTATTATTACTATTATTTCTATTAGAATTAGATTTGTTGCTATTAACTTTTAGACCTAACAATTCTTGAAAATCATAAGGAATACCACCGATACCAGCCGTTGGTAAATTACCTAAAGTTTTAAGGTTGAGACCCATTTTACTTAATTGTTGCTGAAGAGTATCTTCTTGTAATTGTAAAGGATTATTAGAATTTGAAGTAGAAGAATTTGTAGGAAGGATATTTGATAATTGTTGTTGAATCTGAGAGGGTACAATGCTTTGATCTAAAGTAATTGAGAACTCTTGTAATTGCTGTATCAATAAATTTTGATTCGGTAGTTGTTGTTGTTGCTGTTGTAGAGAATCACTGTTCAATAATTGATTTAACAATTGTTGTTGTTGTAATTGTAATTGTTGTTGTTGTTGGGATTGTTGTTGTTGATTTTGTTGCAATTGAATCTGTTGATGTTGTTGTAACTGTAACTGTTGATGCAATTGGTATTGTAGTTGTTGTTGTGCATATGAAGGTCCAGAAATGAATTTATTTGAAGCCAATAGATTGTTAATCAAGTTACTATTGTTATTAGTTGTGGTATTTGTATTATTTCCAGAAACATTGTTAATGGATGGAGATGCAGAAGTAGCAGCAGTATTGACATCGTTGTTAGTTATATGATTATTGGTATCATCGGGAGCATTGTTATTGGTATCATTATTGGTATTGGTGATGCTATTACTATGAGAACTATTAGTATTGTTGTTATTGTTATTATTATTGTTAGGTAAATTAGAATCATTAATTGATAAAAACATCGAGGGACTTAGCGCTTCAAAATTCAAATTTTTAGTCTCCGGACTTCTACTTGAAGAACTTATGATATTAGCAACATTAGCATTTTGTAGTATTTGTTGTTGTTGATGCAAATTTTGTGGTAGGATGTTAGTTGTGAACGGGAATAAACCATTAGAATTTGATTGTGTATTTAACGAAACATTATTAGCGGTATGGGTAGATGGAGATAAAGCAGAAGTAGAAAGAGAAGTTGTAAGAGCCGGTAGAAGATCTGGATTATTATTTGTAGCTGTATTGTTATCCTTCAGTAACATTGATGATATACTTGAGAAAGATGATCTTTTTAGGAATTGATTATCTAAATTGTTACTAGAATCAAGTTCAAATTTGATGTTTGGAGTACTATTACTATTTGTATTGGCAATACTATTCGATGTACTATTCTTTATGGAACTTGAAATAGAAGTGTTACTACTATTATTTTCCAAAGAAGTTAATGTCTCGATGGTACCATCAGGTTTAGTAGTTACATATTTTATCACAGGCGTTTGCTTTTTCTTTTTATTTGTAGTTATAGTATCAGTACTAGAAGAATTAGAAGCCTCATTATAATCGGCATCTTCCATTGATTTCATCTCTAGAGGGCTTATACTTTTATTACTGTTACTATTATCATTATTATTAGTAATTAGATACACACAATCTAATTTCATGTTAGAGCATTTCTTACAAATTGGTTTAGTTTCATCACATTTCACTCTTCTCCTCTTACAATTGGTACAGCCATTTTTTGATTTATTATGAAACTTCCTTTTACCGGTCGATGTCTTTGAAACTTTCTTACCGTCTACTTCGATCAATTCTATAACTTTTTGTCTCTTATGAACTGATTTTTTAGTAATCATATTATTCTCAATTTTTGTAGTCATTGTAAAGAGTGCAAAATATCCCTAAGATTTGGAATAAAATTGTACTCAAGTTTGTGCCTTTGAAAAAGCGATACTATTTCCTCTTTCAAAACTTTATATTGTGAATATTGTATGCTCCCCTCTTCCCCACAATATTGAAGAAAGCCAAAAACAGTGTATAATATGAATTGTCCTTGGTTGATTGTTTATGTGTCAACAGGAAAAGGATAAACGCTATCAATAAAAATGAAAATTTTCTTGTAGTGTCTTTGACAGAGTGCGATGTTTCTATTCCAAGCAATGGATTGAAGAAACGGAAAGGACAGATGCGAAAGCTGATTGTTATTATGAGAATGTGCCTTTGACAATGACCAGACTAGTAGACAACACAGATCAGATTCGAAACGACACAACAGACAGTGATGTGATGAGATGAGATGGAAGTCTTCCTTGAAAGAACATGCTTACGAGAAAGAAGCTAAGATCGAGAGTGTACCATATCAAAATTTTCCTTCCTCGAGCGACGTCAAATGGGCCATGGCGCCTGCTTCCGAAGCTCTTCGGAACAGGGCGGTGGGAAGCCCTGGTTTTTCCTATTCGGGAAGAGCCCTGTACACGGGGACCCGCGTCTTTTGGGCGTTTTTTTGGGGCACTGTTCCGCGGAGCCTCGGAACGCGGTAATTTGCAGTGTTGAAGGTTATAGTTTATAGTGTTGGAGGCTATAGAGTTTTACACAGTGGATTATACAGGGTTGTTTGGTATATATGCGCTAGTGGTCGTGAGGGTCCTCCTTCGGTGGTTCAGGGTCCACGTTGATCATTGTGTCGATTCTTAGGATGGCCACACAGGCCTCGAGGGCAGATTTGAGCGACTTGATCTTGGAGACGGTGGGTTCTAATACACCGGCACTGACTTCGTCGACTATCTTACCTCTGATCAAGTCCAGTCCGTAGTTCTTATAGTTCTTTCTCTTGTCGTCCATTGGTGCAACTTGGCTTGCAGCATGGTATGATCTTAATTTGGCAATCAATTCACTCGAATCCTTAGCCGCGTTTACCGCTAAGGTCTTTGGAATGATTAGTAATGCAGACGCAAATTCAGCAATAGCTAATTGTTCACGCGATCCTACAGTAGTGGCAAAATTATCAAGGTATATATTTAATGCTGCTTCAACACAGCCACCACCAGGAACAACATGTCCACTCTCTAAAGTTCTCTTCACAACACATAGGGAATCATGTAGAGATCTTTCCATTTCATCCAGGGAGTAATCATTTGGTCCACGTAATATTATAGACGATGAGGAGTGTTTGGAGGCTCCTTTGATTAAGATACATTCATCATCAGAAAATTTAGCTTGAACTACTTCTTGACATGTACCAAGATAACTACTTTCAAAGGTTTCATCACCTTCTAAATTAGACATTGAACTTACTAATGTACCACCAGTTGCACGTGCAATTCTTCTTAGATCTTCCTTCTTACAACGTCTAACAGCCATCACTTTAGCCTCTACAAATTCTTTTAGACATAAATCATCAATACCTTTAGTAGTCAATACAACTTGTGCTCCAGAATTAATAATCTTTTGTACTTTCTCTAATATAATACCAGCTTCACGTTTACGAATTTGTTCTAATTGTTCAGGATCATCGACATTAATTTGAACACCCATTGCCATACGAGCTTTTTGTAAATTTATATCTAATAATGCTATTTTAACATTGCCACCACTAATTTGTTTTGGCATTGCTTGTGATGCAATAGTACAATTTAATGCATACCCTTGAATTAATACAGATTCCTTAGCAGATTTCCCATGTGCTTTAAGTATATTAACTGCTTTAACAGGATATTTTACCTCATTCTTAGAGTTCATTGTCTTCACAGCTAATAACGAATTAACAACCATATTACTGAAAAATTCAGAATCTGCTCCAATAATTTTTGATGACATACTTGTCTTGGCAATGTTTATCAAAGTTTCTTTTCCTAAAGTTTCAACATCTAATGATAATACTTCATTGATGAAACGAATAGCTTCTCTTAAAGCAACTCTAAAACCAGTTATAATAGTAGTTGGATGAATCTTATTCTTTACTAAATCATTAGCTCTTTTCAATAATTCAGATGCAATTATAACAACACTTGTTGTACCATCACCAATTTCACGGTCTTGTTGTTGAGCTAATTCAACTAAAATCTTACCAGCTGGATGCTGAACATCTAATAACGATAAGATAGTGGCACCATCGTTAGTTACAGTAAAATCACCAATATCATCAACTAACATCTTATCTAAACCAACTGGTCCTAAGGAAGATTTTACCACATTGGCAACAGCCATTGCGGCTAAGACATTCTGATTACGAATATCATCACCACTTATTTTCTCACCACCCAGAAATAAAGTGTCAGAACGTGAGTTATTAAAAACTTGAGCCATTGTTCTCTATCTTTTATTTTCCGTTTGTCTTTCCCTTTTCAATAGATATGATTCTCTTTTACCCAATTATAAGACACGGTATGAGTACTTCTCTTTTAGAACTAGATCAATCTTCGAAATTATAGCTACAGGTACACTATTAGAACCTTTCCAGCCTAAATACGCAATTTCTTCTCATCAATCACAAATAATTCGAATCATCTCTATATTTTTTTTTTCGCCACATAGAATTTTTCAAAAACTAGTCATTTAGTACGCTAGCATACTAACTGTTATAATCGTTTCATGTTAAAGTATTCTTCAATCGCCATAAGCCAGTTACTTACATATATTATATTGATATATATGCCATGCTGTAGAGGCTTATTACTTGTTATAGCAAATTATATAATTTGTTGAAAATTTATTATTCTTGTCATTTGAAGTAAAAAAGAGAATGTAAAAAAAGTACCTAATATATACATATTCTTGCTATTAGATGGTTCATATTCTGTCTTTCATATCGTCATCACTTTAACAATATGATAATAAGAAATTACAGTATTAATATTTATCATGTCTGTTTATTGTTGTGTACGCGGTTTCCCCTTTCCCCTATAAGATAGTACATTTTTTGCTCTTCTTGATAACAGGAGGTTCTAAAGCAGCGACAATAGCTTCATCAAATACATTTTTTAGGCCACGTTGTGTCAACGCAGAACATTCAACATATTTAACTGCTCTTAGTTCTCTGGCTAGTCTTTCACCTTGTTCAGATGTAATTGGACGTAATCTCTGTCTTTGTAACTTTTCTATAATTACTTTATCATCTCTTAAATCTATCTGTGTACCAACAACTAAACAGGGAACACCAGGACAATGGTGGTGTACTTCAGGGAACCATTTTTCTTTAACATTTTCAAAAGATGGTGGTGAGATTACACTGAAACATACCAAGAACACATCAGTGGAAGGATACGAAAGTGGTCTTAGTCTATCATAATCTTCTTGACCAGCAGTATCGAATAAACCTAAAGTATAAGGCTCATCACCAATCATAACTGTGACAGCATAATTATCAAACACTGTTGGAACATAATCTGCTGGGAATTGGTTTGTTGTGTATGAAATCAAAAGACATGTCTTACCAACAGCACCATCACCTACGACTACACATTTTAAAGTTTGCATATTTCTTCTTTCTATAAATTCCTTTCACTTTAATAGATAATAAATTTCAGCAAACGGTATGAAATACAGTTTGCTCACTACTCAGAAGCCCTTTTCATAGCCTGCAAGTCCCAAATATTGATGTTACTTGTTATTTCCATAAATTTAAATCGTTTATTTTTCTTCGTGCTGAGTCGATACCGATACCACAATTCATCCTACCCTGCCTAAAATATTTGGCGTCCGCCTTAAACACCGGGAAAAACCTACTTAATGAATAGTGACAATGCAAGGAAATGCTACAATGTTCAGTTCAGTTGCACTCTTATTGAGTAATGCCAGGAAATGTCTCACTTGAAAGGAGAATGTAATCTTGGTGGGGCTGACTCTTGAAATCTCCCACGAATAGTTTCCTCTGTAATTGAAAAAAAAATATAATCAGCCTATTTTCCATTTTCTTATAAAATATTGGATGATTTTCTTGGCTGTGTCTAGATAAGATAGAACATTTATGTCATGGACAGTAATGTTGTATTTAGTTATATTTCTATAATGTTTATGTGTGATTTATAATTGAAATGTATAATTGTATATATGGAATCTTGTTACTATACAACTTTTTATTAATTAAAGCCAGGATTTCTTGACGAATACATACCGACTCTTCATTTCATTCTTCACTTTTTCCTCGATATCGAAAGAAATTATCAATCATCATCCTCTTCTTCTGATGATTCTTCATCTGCATTTCTTAACCAGTCTACCCATTTTGATGTTAGTGTCTTTACCTCATCGAATTTTGGATCTTGTGATACTGTATCCCACCATTTATAAATTATATCTTCTTCTAAAATATCAATATCATATAGCGTATTGAGTGTACTGAAAAGTATCAGGTTGGCATTTGTAAATTCTTGTTCTACAATCTTTTCCATTATCAAATTCATTAAATCAATATATTCTTCCTCATCAAATGCTTGTCTTCTAAATAGTAAACCCCATTGAGTAAACACCTTGGTAACGGCATCTTTTGGCCCTAATGTTTGTGTTGCAATAAAATGATATACCCTCTTCAGTAAGGCAGTGATGGTAACAGATCTGACTTCATGATAAGTAACATTCATACTCATTCTTAATGTGTTCAATTCTAATAGGGCAGTATCTAAATCATGGTTGTTTTCTAAGGCTCTTTCGACAGTTGCAATACCTTCTATCTCAAAATCTTCATCTTCATCTTCATCAAATTCAGAACCAACATCTTCTCTATCAGTATACATACTATTAGAAGACATTGTTCTTTTCTTTTTAGTTCTCTTTGTAGTTGAGGAAATGGAATCATCACTCATATATAATTCTTCAATTTGGTGTGTTAGACGATTAGAAACTCTATAGATCTCAGAAGAATCATCTTCAGTGTCAGAAATATCACTTTCATAAATGTAACCAACCCCATTAGAACCAACTATATTTAGTGCAAGTTGTAATTCAGCAGAATCTTTGTGAGATCCATCTTCATCACTATCTTCTTCATCGCTTTCATTAAGATCAAACATAGATGATTGCATACTTTTTACAGGTGTTGCAGAGATCTTAGTTCCTCTTGGAATGTGCATATTATCATCAATTTTAACATTAAAACCAATAATAGTGCCATCATTTAGCTCCACGTTATTTCCTAAAATTGCACCATTGGCCACCAAAGAATGATCTACAGTAGAATTATCACCAATAACTGTATTATCCCAAATAAAACTATTTCTCATCTTGATACCATTACCTATAATACAATTTCTGCCAATGACACAGTTTTCAACTAATGTATCTTCACCAATCTTAGTACCAGAACCAATAACAGTACAATTATTAATTTTACAAGATTGAGACAAAACAACATTGTTTTCCTTATAAATGTGTCCATTATCATAAGAAAATGTTTGATCTTCCTGTATATTAGATTCTAGAACTAGCGGATAACACCATCTACCAATAAAATCTTGAGTAATAGTATCATATGATTGCCAACTTTCTACTCTAACTGCATATTCATCAGTAATATAAGCATAAATATGTTTACCAAGTATATCACTTGATATGACACCTTTTACAAAATCTGTTCTTAAGGATTGGTAATCAAAATTATCCTGGAAGATAGGTGGAACATGAGGTGTACAAATATCGATTCTACAATCTATAAGATCATTTCTTAATACAAATTCATCGACACCATCTAATAATTCTGGATCAATTTCTACAGAGGTCTTTTCTTTAGAACTAATTAACGGTAGATCTTGATAATAGATACATCTATTGTTGCCCTTTTCCAAAACAAATGCAGCAGGTTCGAAAGTTCTAGTCTTGTGATATTGACCAGCTTTACTTAGACACATAGTGGAGATATGATCTTTATCCTGTGCATGCATCTTTTTATGAAATTCTAACATTTTACTGAAATCAACATTAGTAACGACATCACCACTTATTAAGATGAAATCACCTGCAATAATACCTTTATTATCTAAATCTCTCATAACATCACCTACACTTCTTGCCTCTGGTGACATGATAGTCGAGACTTTAAATGGAGACCATGGTAAGTTCCATTTGGAGTTATCTATATATTCATTAATTTGATTCGCATGAGAAGAGCATACCAAATACACTTCATTAACACCAGCTGTGGCTAGAAATTCCAGTGTATATTCAATCAATGGTGTATTAGCCAATGGCAAAAGACATCTTGGTTTTACTAAAGTAAGTGGCATAAATCTTGTTTCAAAAGAATCTGTTAATACAATTGCTTGAAGACGGTCATCGACCTCCATATCACCTTTCTTAGAACCAGAATTACTGGCACCATTATTTGACTTATTCTTGTGTCCAGCCATTTTTGAAATTTCTAATGCTTAATCCGATACCAATACCCAGATGCAAGTAATAGAGAGTACAGAATCAATCAAATTAAGTGCTAAAATAATATATCATCCATTCCATCTCTATGTACTTTAACTCATCTATTTCATAAAAAACTTGAAGAAATTGAAAATGTTTCAATCCGTTCTAAACGATATTTAATCAATCTTACTACTAAAAAGAATGGAAAGTGCTCGAGGTGGGGTTTGAACCCACGACGGTCGCGTTGCTTTGACTGACCTGAATTTAAAGGCCTGAAATACAGAAAGCTCCCAAAATCGGGCTGCTACTATAAGCACGAAGCTCTAACCACTGAGCTACACGAGCATTTTCGAAATTTCCGTTTTTCGGAATTTTGTCATTGACACTTATTTTAAGATTCTAAAGCTTGAATTTAGCTATTGGGGAAAATATTTTAATTGTAAATTAATCAAAGTTACTGATGGTAACTATTTCATTTGAGTTAGCCCTTATTTCTTGAAAAATTGAAAATTTTTGGTTTATTTATTCTGAATTATTTATTATTTGCTAGATAGTGCCTTAGTTTTAATTAAAATTATCTAATATGAACTTTTTATTAAAAATATTATTTATTAGGATGAGATATATATAGTCTAAGTAAATCTGCTGTAAAGTGTATATAATACATATTTTGAGTGTAATAGTGCTTAATTAGGATAATAATAAGTTTTGCTATTGTATAAAAATTTATCAATTAATTATCATCACAAAGAATACTTAACATACAACAACAACATAACATCTTACAGTAGGTACCACAACAATCCCCATCATCCTTTTTAGGTTGCTGTTGAACATAAACTGGCTGCTGGGGTTGTTGTTGATAGTAACCTTGTTGAGGAGGTGGAGGGCCTTGTTGGTAGTAACCCTGTTGTGGTGGACCTTGCTGGTAATATCCTTGTTGTGGTGGACCTTGTTGATAAGACATTATTTTTTTTTCAGTGTGTGGCGTATACTATTGATAGAAGAGTGCAATCGGCGGGAAACTATCTACAAAGAATTCGGAGCTTGTTAGTAAATACAAATTTGCATTTAGATAATAACTTGTTGCGAGTCATCGAAACCTTCGTTGTTTACAATTTATTTATAACAATTTTTCTATTTTAGATCCGAGAAAAATGTTCCAAAAGTTTGAAAATTTCACTAGAATGTTTTTTTGGTACTTAGAAATTGCAGCAGAAGTGGTTCCCTTAGGGCGGCTGAGTTTTGAATTAAAACAAGCACAACCTAAAATTAAGATAATGATTATTTACTGAGTTATATACTATGCATATACTATAATTAAATAAGAATGAATAATTAATCTCTATAGTTTTTAAAGTTTGGATTGTCTCTGTATTCGTTCGTAGGGGTGGTAGTAGCATTAAGATTACCTTTATTGATCGAATTAGCAATGAATTCATAGAATCTATTGGCGTAGTCTCTTGGTGGTATAGCACTGACTAATCTGACGTCATGACTAAGTGACCTCCAGAAAGTTTCTAACTTTTTGAGGAGTGAATAATTTGTCAGGCAGTCAATAATACCTATATAATATATTAAATTACCATCTTTATTATGTTGATCGGAAGAACGGATTCCGCCTTCAAACTCTTTGAAGAAATGCCGTGTCACAGAATTATAGATATCATGGGAGTATGCATTGACATTAATATTGCCATCATTCGAATCAGTGTTTAATAATAATAATAAATCATTATCGTTACTTTTTGTAATGTCGTGAATACCAAACAAGAGAGAATAATCCATAATATTTAATTTGGATAATAGGTTAAGGTCTTTCTTTAATTGATCTAAGAAAATTTGACTTTTCAAAGGTCCAAAATTAATTTTAACCTTTTGATCTAACCAATTTAAATCTTTTAGGACTGGTCTATAAGTGATATCATTTTGTAATTTTTCCTTATCTATATTGGTGAAACGATTCCATGTAGAGCCTTTAATATCAAAAGTAGTATGCATATGAAGATGTGGAGGAAATAAATTATTCATTACAATGAAATAGATTTTTCTATGTTTAATTTTATTTTCAAATGATATTGGCATTTTAATTCTATGAAGACCGTAGAATTGACAAATTAAAGTATTTGGATTATGTTTAATATGATTATAATAATCTTGTAAATTTCTTCTCAAATGAAGATGTTCAGAATGATGAATAGTCTTAATGATATATCTATAGTCTCTTGAATAATAAAAGAAGGATCCACTTTTACCGGGAGAGTTCAATTCACTTAAAATATATTTTGATGTAAGAGAAACTAAATAATCTGCAGGGTCCAAACCGAATAAAGCTCTCAATTCTCTAAATACTTCTGGAGAGTAATCTTTAAATTTGAAAGCATACTGAGAAGAAGGAGTTAATTCATTACCATGATAATCGAAAGCTAATTTTTTATTGAATTTGAAGTCAGTCATTGTTAATGGTTTCATGATACCGGAACAACGTGATACAGCGACTCTAATACCTGTTAACATGTTGTAAGCGATGATGAAATTTACATGACCTTCACTAACTTTATTACCTATTAGCACACGATCGTCATCAATTAAGAAAGCTTTCCTTTTCCTTTTCATTTCTCTTTTATTCAATAGAGAATCCCTCATTTTTTTAATTTCTTGATTAGCGGTCTCTGATCTCTTTAAGGAATTAGATGGTAGTTTATTAGTATCATGTTGTTGCTGTATAGGTTTTCTATGTAAAGAATCCTTGGAAGTAAAAATTTCCTTTTCCTTTTCCTTCTTTATCTCTTTTCCCTTTGTGTATATGTTATTAGTCGGTATGATCTGAGAATGTTTAGAAGAATGGAATGGAATATTAGTTATGATGGAGTCCTGAGTGTTTCTCCTCTTATTTAAAGTATAAACTGAATTTGAAGTAGACAATCTTGAAACTTTTTTATTTAATAGAATATTATTATTATCATTATGAATATAGGAATCTGTATGAATCAGGTTATTGTCGTTATTTTTATCGGGAGAAAACTCTTCAATGGAAGTTGGCGTGGAAGTATCTTCATTATTATAAGTTCTGGGACTGCCATTAATGTTATGGTTGGAAACAGATGAATGTATACTGAGATTCGATATATGAGAATTATTTCCATCCATATTTGCATCTAGAATGCAACAGAGAGAAAAAACGGGCTGGTCTGAACGTGTGAACGAGTGCTTGAGACCTCCTATATACCACTTGAACACCCTGTATCCTCTGTCAGACATTTGTGACCCATTCATTAAATCCATTTATTCTATTCAAATTGCGCCTTAAAGAAAACAAAAAAGCTTTAATGCGTCGTTTCAAATGACGGCGCTAATTTCTGTGCACAATTCATTGGTAAACAGGGGAAACAACAGCCCTGTATTGTGGATAACCGTTGAATATAGAGGTATAGACACTTAACATTGTTTAATAAAGGTCTCGGGAGTGTCAGTGCTTGCAATGGAAGATACACAGCTGCACAGAGGCTCTCATAGCACCAGATTGCTGTGCTTTTAATAGCGGGAAACGACGAAATTATGTGGTGGGCGCTTATTTTTTTTTTTCTGTTTTCTCTCAATTTTGGAATTGTTACAAAGAGGAATTGGTGAACTTTATTTGTATTTCTGGTCTGTAGTTTGTGGTCTCTGCTGTAGGTACGTATAAGCACTGCTGTTCCAGAACTCTAGATTATAGTTGTTTCTTTTAGTTACTTTGGTTTTGTGAAGTACAGGTGAAGTGAACTGAAAGTAAAGTTAACGTACTAGCCCACACTTCCTCCGGAATACATTCTCTCTCCCTTCTGCATAATATACTGGGACCGTTACAATTGTCTTATATCACTAGTATCATATAGATGTATCTTTGACCACAGCATCTGTACTTTTATTTTTTTTCCCCATTTTGTTTCAATTTAAGAATTATCTAATCAAGAATTTAATCATAGTCATTATAAATTAAAAAAAATTGTAATATGAGGATTATACCAAGTGATAATAATACTAGTACAGCTATCCATCCGCATAGTGACAAATTAACTACAATTACTCCTACAACTACTACAAGTACAAATGATGAAATCCCCTTAGAGGTCCCTTCCGATATTACAAATGCTCCGAATAATACTCCAGTATTATCATCATCCATTTCTTCATCTTCCATATCTTCAATGTCTCAAGTCTCTGATTTAGATACTGATAATAAGATTACTGTAAATGAAAAAGATTCTTCTCTGTCTCCTATCTTACCCGCTATTTCATTAACAAGGTTGAAGAGTAATAATAACAATACAAATACAAGTATAATTGCAAAGAACGAGAATAAAGAAAATAACAAAGACATACCAACTCTCCCTCCAATCAGATCATTAGATATAGGTAAAGAAGCTAGAGAATTAACTAATCTTACAAATGATCCTAGTGCCACAAATAAAAATATTACCATGGATATTAACGGCGGCAATAAATCCGACGTTATTTTTACCGCGCAAAGGAATGATGAAAATTATTTAGGCGCCAATAATAATAATAATAATAATAATACAGATATTAAACATTCTCTGTTCAATGATAATTTAATTATCCCATCTTTATCCGTTTTAGACTCTAATAAGAGAAACAATCATGATCAAAATGCAAGTAGTAATTTTTTTCCTACTCCAATTGTCGGTATGCATCCAGATAATTTCCATTTTGATAGTAATAGAGACGTTACTGATCCCTATGGAAGAAATGACCTTATAAGTTCAAAGATTAAAATATCTTCCTGGTATAATAATAAAGATAACTTCACATATAATTATCCAATTAATGATAATACTATATCCGATATCATTATTAATCAAAGAAGAGGTAATAATATTGATGGCACTAATAATAAGAATAAATATATCAATACAAATTATTCTTTGGAAAGAAATAATAATACAAATAGTTCCGATAGTAGAGGCAATACTAGCGATAGTTTCCCATTATCCTCTTCTTCAAGAGGTCCAAAGTTTCTTTCCCCAAATAAATTCTATCTATATGCAAAAGAAGATAATATTTATTCTGATGATTCCAATCATCCTTCTTTATTTGACAATAATAAAAATAATTCACCAAGATTTCCACCAAAATATATAAATTCAAAATTAGATGGGTTAAGGAATAGATTATTAAACGATCCAAAATCAAATTATACTAATGCGATACTTGAAACAACAACAACAACAACAACGACAAATAATAATAAGAATAATGATAATAATGATAATAAGACTAACCACATTGATGATGATGATATGGGCTCCGCTGCTGTAGTATTATCAAGTTTAAGATCGTCTCCATTTAGATTTATTGATTCTAAACAACCTAATACTATATCTTCAGAAAACCATTTCCATCCTCTTATCCGAAGTAGACCCCATTCTTCTTCATTTTCTTCTTCGTCAAGAGGTGGCTTAATGTATGCAAATACGAGACCAATTTTAAGAATTCATAAGAGATTAAACTCAGATGATCAACTTCATCATCAGCATCATAATAATAATTTGACAAATTATGAGAATTTTGAAAATCTTAATAATATTGATAATTCATTAACTAAAATTTTCCCCAAATCAATTCCTACATTCTCAAATGATACATCAAAATCAAATTTATATAATCATACCGCTGATGAGTTAAGAAAAAAATTAAATAAAGAAAGAATCAAAGAAGTCACTTGGAATAAAAGTGGGAAAAGAATTAATAGACGTCTATCAGCTCCAGAATCTAACTTGTCTCCTTTATCAAAAAAATTAAAAACTAATAAGGGAACTGTAGACGATACTACTACCTCTACTACCAATACAACTACTTCTCATTCTTCTACTTCCTCTTCATCATCATCTTCAGAATCTACTTCAACAATTAATAATACCTCCAATAATCCTGATAGTATCTCAAACAACATTACAACAAACAAAGATAATAATACCAAGACTACATATAAAAATACCAAGAGGAAAGATACAAAGAAAAGTAGAGTTAAATTAAATAAAGATGTCATCAAAGACATACATAAAGATATTATAAAGGAAACAAATACTAAAGATAAGAGTAAAGAAAATTTACAATCTATAAAACCAAGAATGCATAAGAATCATAATATAAAGAAACCACCAAAATTCGAAATCAAAAGAGAAGATGGTACTTCAAAACCTAGAGGTAAAAATAAATTTAAGACAAAGATATCAACAAAATTAAAAGAAGAAAAAAATAAAGAAAAAGATGCAAACGGTATTAGATCAAGATCAGGTTGTTGGATCTGTAGATTAAGGAAAAAAAAATGTACTGAAGAAAGACCAAATTGTTTCAATTGTACAAGGTTAAACTTAAAATGTTATTACGATGGAACAAAACCTGATTTTGTAATCGATATAACAAAGAAGAAGGCTAAATTAGAAGAAATTAAGAAGTGCACAAGAGAAGCAAAAAGAAACGCAATGAAGAAAAAGACATAAAATAAATTAAATTACTCATATTATAAAAATTCATCTTATAATCTTTAAATAACATTATATATTCAAGACAATTACTTATTATCATCTTTACCTGTAACAGTAATCATTTTCTCCTTTGTAGCTAAAATAATACGAAGCTTCATATAGATCTAACAAAGTTACATAATCAGTATAAAAGATATATAAGATATATATGCATTCTAGAGTAAGACTTTTATCAGATACTTTTCAATAATCAATATGTTGGATACTGAAAATTCTGGGAGCTGCTACTATTACTACCACCATACGGATAACCCATATAAGGATATATGTTAGAACGTTGTTGATTTAGATTTTGGTTTTGGTTTTGGTTTTGGTTTTGGTTTTGGTTTTGGCTTTGGTTTTGGTTTTGGTTTTGATTTTGATTTGTAATATGATTCTGTAACTGAGATTGGAATCCTAGAGGTGACGGGAATTGAGGTTGGGAATAATATGACATTTGAAAATTTGGTGATGCCATCATGTTTGATACCATTAAACCTGGAGTTACTAGTTGTTGTGGTAGAAAAGCATTATTTTGCGGAATTTGCTGTTGCTGTTGCTGTTGCTGTTGCTGTGGCAAAAATTGTTGTTGTTGTTGTTGTTGAGGTAATGATATAAAGTATTCATTCGACAATGGTAAATGCCTATTTTGTTCTTGTGAAAACAAAATCTCGGATGAATTTTGGTTTACTCTTTGGTTCAATGAATATTGGGAAGTAACAACTTGCGAAACTTGAGATTGTTGAGACATTGGTGTAGAGTTTGTTTGCGATTGAAATATGTTATTTAAATACTTGGCATGGCTCTCTTCATTTCTCTCATTGTTATTATCTATCCCTTCAGGTAATTGAATGTTTAAATCCATAAAGGATTTCTGTAATGGGTCAGATGATGCATCAGATGATACTGATGATTGAGTAGAAGGAAATGGTTCATTCATATTAGATTCCACATTGGAGCCCTTTACATCAGTAAACAAATTTGTAATTGATTGCTTTCCCTTCTTAGTAGTTAGATTTACACTCGGCTTTATATCAAAAGTTTCCGGAGCCACTGGTAGTGATGAACCACTATAACCCCACGAGGAACCTTGACTAGTTCCTCTAGAATTTTGTAATTGATCTTCTAATTCTTGAACAGTTAGAACCTTTTCGTTAGATTTTTTTCTATGATTCTTTTTCCCTTGAATAGATTCCTGCTTAGTTTGCGTATATTGTTTATTCTTTACCACTTTAAGATCGATAGATAAAATACCTCTCTCATTATTTTCAAATTTCCCACCATTTCTAACCGAATTAGCACTAGAATTACTAAAAGAGGTAATATCTTGAGTTTTTGGCTTATTTATAACAAATAATTTTTTATCTTCATCCCAAAGTATTTTATAATCGTTCTCTAATAGTAATTTCTTACCGACTTTCAATATAGCTTTCATTCTCAGTAATTTCTCTTCATCTGGTTTTAATTTTTCAGAGTTGGGTGGATGTCCTAAGAGTCTTTCCTTTACATTAGGATAATTAAATATAGCTGTCTCTTTAAAATCAGAAATACTATTACCTAAACAGATAAATCCTCTAACCGACACATCTTCCTCAAAGGAATAACTTCTAATTATGTCTTCAGTTTCATCGATGTCTACGACCAGGCTACTTTTCAAAAAATCATTGAATAGCTCAGTTAAAACAGTTATAAATTTGATATCTTTCAAAGAATATTGTCTAATAATGTTATTATATTGTAACCAGCGTAATAAGACCCGCACAAATGCTAAATAATGATAAGATGTATCAACCGATTTCCATGCTTCCTTAACAACAGTTTCCAAAACTTGTGAAATATATTTGAAGGCAAACTTCAAATATGCAAGCTCGTTTTCTGTTAAGATTGATATATCGGACTTGAAGATATTAGAATTTGAGACTTTCTTGTTATGCACTGTTACTAGTAGATGAAATCCACCAATCAGTGAAATAAAATTTTGAAAAATGAGCTCACTATTTTTCATATACCTTGTGGATATCTTTTCATATAATACGACTTCCAAATGTCTTAATTTGATACCATTCTCTAAATAACCACTATTTTTCTTAACTGGGTCTGACCATGAATCAGGAGCAAAATAGTAAGCAAATATAGCAAAAAAATATAATTCAATAATTTCTCTATTTATAATTTTATTTGTCTTCAGGTCTTGATAATATATTGATTTAATTATTTCTTTTGCTCCTCTTTGCAAGACGTAATTTCTATCACTTATCAATGAAATAAAGGCCGAAAGACCGAGTGTACTAGGCATAGGTGTTAGAGCACTTCTCATGAATTCATTTAGAGCTAATCCAAAATTATTAGTTTGTACATGTGTTAAACCCAAGTGGAAATGTGAATCACCAATGGATGGAACCAATAAATTAGCAACATTAAGATAGTTTAAAGCATTCTTAAACTTAGGCGAGCTGTAATTATCGTGTATTCTGTCAATGTTACCTGAATAACGAGCATTACAAGCTATATAGATTAATATTCTATCGAGGAATATTAAAATGGATGAATTTAAAGGAACAGATGAATTTAAGAGTATCTTTTCATTCCCATTATTCTTTTCAGTGGAAGGTTTCGGTATATCTAATTGTTTATAAATAAAATTTGGAATGGTAAATGATGTATTGAAAGAAGAATTTAAAAGGTTGAAAAAATTTAAATAGAATGCGTCAACACTTTTAGCAAACTTATTTGCTTTAGAAGTCATCTTCCTAAATTCAGCATAATTTGGTTGTTCTTTTGAAGCATTTTTTGATACTAATGACCTTTTCCATGATTGAAACCATTTTAGGATGGGATACCATAATTTATCCCAAGATAAATCCAATATTAAAAGGATTGATTTAAAATCTTTATTAAGTTTTTCTTCATTCAAATTAGGTGAAGATAGAGCATTTATTTGAGAATTCCATATTTCTAGTGCAATTCTTTTCAATTTTGAATGTGAAAAATTCAAGAATCCACTTAATATATCATAATCGCTAATAATTTGATTAGATTTTAATATCGAATTTAATTGTTTTTGAAATCCATCTATTGTATTTATAATATCGTTTTCAATCTGGGAATTAGAAGAAGTCACAATTATCGACTGAGTGCTCATTTATTTGCCTTATCTCTTACTCAATTTTCTTTCTAATGTGTTATTTCTATTCAAAGCTTCCAAAAGAAATGGTAAAAGGGACAGTGCAATGCAAAATGTAGTACTATAGTACAATTGAATATAATTCTGTATAAAATAATGATAAAAGATAATATAACAAATTAATAAAAAAAAGGCAAAAAAGTAAAAGAAGATAGAATATAGTAAAGTATTTACATATACGGTTATCCAATTTTGAATGTCTGTCTTTATCCAGAAAGTATGTACTACTTTTAGTGATGTATATTCTTCTTTCCTAATAGTTTAGATTTCATAATAAATTTAATTAATTTGTAATTTTTATTCTCTGATGCATTTGATCAAAAAAAAGCAGTTTAAAGACGTACAAAAATGTTTCCGGGTAAAAAATCGATGATAATTGAATGCTTTAATGACTATATAAGTGATATAACTATGTATCTGTAGGGTTTTGTTTAGTTATGATGGTTGTGTTAGCTGGTTTTCTGCACCAGCATGTGGAGTTTTGAGGTTCGACTTGTATCCATGCATTTATTCCTAGGTTTTCAAATATTTTCTCGACTCTTTTTTTTATGATGGTGGAGTTTTCACCTTCGATGTATTGTACATGAATGTAACCTACCAATGGGAACTCTTTGCCATTCTTGTTCTTTTCTTGTTTTGTATACTTTACTTCGTGCTCATGATCATGTCCATGCGAGTGCTCATGTTGATGGGAATGCTCATGTTCATGTTCATGTTCATGTTCATGTTCATTTTCATTTTCATGACCATGACTATGACCATGACTATGACTATGCGAATGCTCTATTGATTTTGGTTTACAAGGCCAGAATCTAGGAGTAGTATAACCAGTTATACCAGGAGTTGTTGATATTTGATTCAAAGCATTTTTCACTATATTATGTTTATTATCATCTAATTTTAATAACATATTAGAGACAGTGGATTTTAATAATGGGATAGCACTTAATAATATTAAAGCACCAATAAAAATAGAAGCGATGGGATCAAATATATGCCAATGAGTCAACTTAATCAAAAGCGTAGATACTACTACACCGACAGAACCTAAAGTATCAGCCAATATGTGTAAAAATATACCTCTCATATTTTCATTATTGTCTGCACCATCATGACTATGTCCACCATGATCAAATGCAAATAAACCTACTAGGTTTACTAATAGACCAATTATAGCGACTACAATTAATTCATTAGTACCTTCTATGTGAATTGGATTAAGTAATCTGCCGATTGCCTCTACGAATATACCACATACAATACCTAATAAGAGAATACCATTTGTAAAACCCGCTAATGATTCTAAATAAGTTAAAGCCAATGGATATTTATCATCCTTATTTTTACGAGATAGCACACCAGCAATTAAACCTAGTAGAAGAGATGTACAATCTAAAGCCATGTGTAAAGAATCTGATAATAAACCTAACGATCTTGAGCGAAAAGAGTATAGTAGTTGTACAAACATGAATGCAGTATTTAATAAGAGGAAAGAAAAAATTGATCTGGTGTCTTTATTTAAGACAATTTGTTTGAAAATACTATCATTTTCATTTATCACATTTTCGTGTGAATGATCCATTGCGGTATGTGAATGAGTATGAGTGTGATTATTGTTACTATTATTATCATCTTCATCATTGGATAGGAATTTTATAGAGATGTATTCTGATATCCCTATATAACATAGCAATAAAATATTGTTCAAAATGGAAGAAGAAATATCATTGAAGGAAAGATATTGCAAAGCCATTGTCATACCTCCAGTAATTAAGATAGAATAATTTGGAATACAGATATTTACTTGAATATTATTAGTGTTATTATTTGTATCTTTATTAGTATTTGCAGTAATATCCTGTAAAGAAAGGAAAAAAATAGATAAACAACCAAAGAATATGAATATCATTAACCAATTGATCGATATTTCTTTTACTATTGAAGAAATAGAATATAATGCAATTAGGGATAATATTGGAGATATGAAGAGGGATAATGATATAAATGTCGACAGATTAGCCAAGAGGGATATCATTGGTTTTGTAATTTCATGATTGAAGAAGAGTAATAATAATAAAGATGAAGATATGATGAAATTGGATATTGAAGAATTATTGATCTTGCCAATAGATGAAGATAAGTTATTATGTTCTAAGTAATTGATAATGAAAGTTAGAAGAAGAAGTGGACCAAAACTGAATAACACTCTAAAAAGTTGTTTCTTCTTCTGTCTAGCCGAAGTACATTTCTCCAACATGAAATATTTGATTGATAAAATTGCAATACAGTTTGTTTGTACTGTATTTAACAGATATGTCAATTGTGACAGTATAAACACGGTAACGAAAGCCGCCAAAATTGTAGCATGTACCGATCTGTTCAGAAACCCAAAGAAGGACCCTACCAGTACAAACGAAGATGCTACAAGCCAGGGAAGTACCGCAAGCCTTGTGAACAGTATAAACGTTAATGAACCTTTAACTGCGGCATCGAACTGCACTACGAGGTGGCTTGAAAGCAGCAGAGTTGGGAATGAAATCAGCAGAGGAATCCTAGCCAGCGTATCTTCTACCACCATATGAGCTGTCCTTGTATCTCTATCTCTGTCTATACCTACATATCTATCTCTACATCCACATGCAAGCCCTTCACTCACTCAAACTTTCAACTGAATCCTCATTTATTCCAAAATGAAAGAAACAGAGCGTAGAATTACCCGCACAACGCATAGTGCCGATGGCCCTCAAAGCGCAAATTCCAAATTGCCGCCAAAACGAATAAATTAAATATTCAAGAAGAAAGAAGAAGAAGAAGAAGAAGAAGAGAGCTGAAACTCATCGGCGATTGTGTTATATAAACGTGCTGACTTATATAAGCGCGGTGACTTGTTTGATGGGTGATCTCTCTCTCTTTTTCTTTTTGGCAGAATCGGTTCTTGAATAAGAGCTCCAACACTGCAGATAACTCAATAATCAATGTGGTCTGGTTTCTTGAAGAAGTTAGAGATTCCTGTCAATGAAAGAGAAGCAATCAGTTTTCTTAGGAATCCAGATCTGCTTCCCATAAAGAAGGAACAACAGACTTGGGGTTTCTGGTCAAATTTTGCATATTGGGGGATTATGTCTTTTTCCGTGAGTACATGGATCTCTGCATCATCAGCTCTTTCTGTTGGGTTGAGTTATCCAGAGACTATAGCTACTTATATTGTTGGTGATGTACTCACTATTTTTTTCACTTTGGCGAATTCATATCCTGGTTATGACTGGAAGGTTGGATTTACTCTAACTCAAAGATTCGTATTCGGTATTTATGGTTCTGCTTTCGGTATTATCATAAGAGTATTGATGAGTATTGTGAATTATGCTTCAAATGCATGGCTTGGTGGTCTTTGTATAAACATGATTTTGGATTCATGGTCTCATCATTATGTTCATCTTCCAAATACTTTAACAAAACATGTAGCAATGACCACTAAAGAATTGATTGGTTTCGTATTATTTAATATTATAACCGCTTTCTGTTACCTAATGAAACCATATCATATGAATTATATTCTTATTATTTCATGTATAGCATCGTTTTTCTCAATGTTGGGTATGGTTATTTATCTTACTCATAAAGCTCACGGTGTAGGAACTTTATTTACTTCTGCTCACGATACCGTATCTGGCTCCGATAAAGCTTGGGCTTGGATATATATGATTTCATATTGGTTTGGTTCAGTTTCTCCTGGTTCCACCAATCAAAGTGATTATTCAAGATTCGGTTCTTCTCAAACTGCTATTTGGCTTGGTACCATATTAGCTTTATTGATCCCAACTACTTTAATCCCCGTCTTCGGTGTCATCGGTGCTTCTACTTCTGATAAACTATATGGTGAACAATTTTGGATGCCATTCGATTTCTTCAATTATTGGCTTGCTAATGATTATTCAGCTGGTGCAAGAGCTGCTTCCTTCTTTTGTGGTGTTTCATTTGGATTATCTCAAATGGCTTATACTATCTCTAATGCAGGTTTTGCTAGTGGTATGGATTTAGCTGGTCTATTACCAAAATATATCAATATTAAGAGAGGTGCTTTAATTACAGCTGCTTTATCAGTCGCTTGTCAACCATGGAATTTTTATAACTCTTCTTCCACTTTCTTAACTGTTATGAGTTCTTTCGGTGTTGTTATGACTCCTATCATATCCGTAATGATTTGTGATAATTTCATTATTCATAAGAGAAATTATTCTGTCACTCAAGCTTTCGTCCTAAGAGGTGAATACTACTACGAAAAAGGTGTCAATTGGAAAGGTTTGGTCGCTTGGGTATGTGGTATGGCTCCAGGTTTACCTGGTATTGCATGGCAAGTTAATAATAATGCATTTTCAAATAAAGGTATTGTAAATTTCTATTATGGTGATTCCTTCTTTTCATTTGTCATATCATTCTTTTTATATTGGATCTTATGTCTATTATTCCCTGTAAAGATCAATATATTACATGATGATAAAGATTACTATGACGCTTTCACTGATAAGGAAGCCTATAAGAAAGGTATGGTTCCATTCAGTCAAATTTCAGAAGAAGAAATTAATGCTCATGATATTGAAACAACTAGAGATTCTGATAATATTATAAAAGAAAGGAGATCAACTTCTGATTCATCTTCTACTTCTTCTACTGAACAGTTCGAGAATGACAAGAAAACATCGACCAATATGGTCACAACTAATGAAAGTATAATATTAACTGGTTCTAGTTTAGATATTTCTGATCATGATAAGAGTAGTTGATATACATATACAAATATATATATATATATATATCCATTTACTTGCTCAATTTTGTATAGATATTCCTATTTAATAACTTTTTTAATTCATTTTTTCTTTTCTTTGAAAAAGATGATATGTATCTAAAGAATATAATATAAATAATATTCTTACCAATAGTTATACACTATACCCATTCTTCTTTATCTGTTCATACTTCAATTTTATATCATTGATATTATCCTTACGTTCCTTTCTCATATTTCTTAAATCAGGTGGCAGCTGAATTCCTAATTCTTTCCTCAATTCACCAACATCTTTCTCCAATAATTCTTCCCAATAAACATTAATTAATGGCTTACATGATAATCCCGTTCTAATGGCCCATGGTAAATATACCTCATACAATCTCTTTCTCTGCATACGTTTTAATCTTAAGGGTGCAAATAATGTACCTAAAGCTGCCATAGGTACACCTAAATTAGCTGCCTCTAATGCTTTAATTGTAATCTCTCCCTCTATAATAATGGGCATATTATTCAAAGCATGATAGAAATCATGACATTGTCTATATCTTTTAAATATAAAGGCATGTACTGGATCATCAATATATGTGACTGGCGCTCTGGTGTCTGGTGATACTTTTTCCCTCTTACACCATGAATAGAATGTATATCCAAACGTATTTTTAGGTAATGTAGCTAATTTGTTCATATCTAGTTGTGCTGTGGTTACATTCGGTTTATCCCTAAGAATTCTCCTACCTGTAGCGTCAGATAACATTGTAGTCTTTAAACTCTCTAAAAACATAGGAAGTGCAGTAGCCTCACCCAATTGAACAATATTGTATCCATTTTCTGGATGAAAAAATGATCTAATACCAGATACTGCAAATAGTAAAAGTTTCTCTGTACTTCTTAATGGGATATGTCCTTCATAATTTGGTTTTCTAGGCCTTGCATTCTGTAATGCGTTTATTCGAGAAGTGATTATTTCTTCTCTTTGTAAATTGTAATCTGTATTCTTATTATGAAGTTCTCCATTATCCATGGCATTAGCTAACTGTGTCTCTCTACTAAATAGAGTAGTACCTAATATGGCTGCAATTGCGGTACTTGCAATGATACTCCGGCGTTGCTGTAATTGCAACGCAGAACCTATCAACTTCTTGCCTAATATATTGTTCATTTCTCTTACAAATAAGTAATCTTACAGATTTGAACAATAACCTCGAACTTTATTGTAATTTCCTCTACTATTTTATGTCTTTGTCACATCAACTTCTTGTATCTTTTCCCTTATAAATTTTCTTATATGTAATGGTTACCGTCAAAGGAAAAAAAATGAAAAATTCTAAAAAGTTGATAATGAACAATATCAAAGAAATGAGCTTGCGATGCCCTCTTTTCACTTAGTTGAAGATTGAATCCAAAAGCACTATTAAAGTATATGTTAGCCGAATTGTATGCTACTGAGCAGAGTGGTTTGGATTTAGAGAAGCAAAGGGAGTCTTATGAGAATTCCCATGAGATTGAGAGTGAGTCTGACTGGTTGATGAATGACATTATTAAACCTGAACTGCCGAACCTTATAGAGAACTTAGATAAATGTATAGAGCTACTGGAAAGTGATCAGGTATTTAAGATGCCGTTAACTACTAACGGAAAGGAATCAGATAAAGATACTCCAGTTATTAAAGGGTTTGTCTCAAGATGTGGTGAATATATTGTAGATTTTCAATCATTAGTGAGCTTCCCTGGGTTTAAGAATGGAGCTACCTCTGTATTCAAAATGAATCCAGGTTTCAGATTCTTATTGGTTCAATTAAAGTTAATCCTGAATAATTTAAAGAAAAGTAAAGAGAATGTTGAAAGATTACTACAAATTGATGATACTAAACCGTTCTCTAATATTATGAAGACTGTCATGGAGAGTATACATGAATGTTGTTCACTATTAGAGTCCCCACCTAATGAATTAATCTATCCTCATAACAATAATAAATTTCTAAAAGATATGATCAATACCAAAGATACCGACAATATAAATGAGAATGCTGCAGTATATGAGGACACTACTAACGAATTAAGCATGGAATTAGTACTATATAAAAACGAACTATGTATAGATGTCAGGAATTTAGTTAAAGTGAAGAGGAAACCATGGAATGAGATTGACGAATTGACAGGTCTCAGTTTTATCGATAGAGTGAAAAATCAATTGACTGAGGATAGAAGTCTGAAACTAAATACCATATTAGAACAAAGTAATGTCAAGATAGAGGAGCCATCCCTCTTCAGTAATATGTTTCGACGAGATATGTCTGTGACTTTGATGGACGCACAGGATTTATTGAGAAGGGGCACAACTTTCAATAATAAAGTTGTTATGGAAGAACAGAAAGTTATGTTATCCACTAGTGATCCAACTTTGATCTGTATCAGTTCTAAACTTAACGGATTAAAATTTTATATAGATAACCATTATAACAGCATGAATAATATTTCATAAAGGAATACTTTTCTGCAAATATCTTTATTTCAAATCTTCTTTAATTCATTTAATCTTTCTTGTAATTTCTCTTTCTTCAATTTCAATCTTTTCAATTCTTCCAGTTCTTCATTTGTAGAAGATGCCATAATGACTACATCAGTACTTGTATCCATATCCAGATCATTATCATAAACTTCCCTGTTTGTATCGAGACTGTTCTTGTCGCTATTCTTCAATCTTAAGCTATTCAATTCATAAGTTTGGTTGAATGTTTCTAGTTCTCTTCTCATCTTACCCAATGATTTCTTCAATTTCTCACCCAGAGTCTTCACCAAAGGTTCAACTTCCTCATTCAAATCATTCCTTGCAGTCTCAATATCAAACTCAGGTATCAATTCAAAATCCTGCTTAGATCGTAGCATTGTTGCAGTAAGATAATTATTGCTTTCAGAATTCTTCTGTAGGATCTCGACAGACTCCCGGAGAAGAGAGAGACTTCCCTCAAGATGTACCACACTCTTTTCTAATGCATCACACATAGCTATCCCACCTTGTAGACTGTTCCTGTACTTCTTCCACTCTGTCATCTAAGTCGAGGTATTCATCAAATATTGATCTAAAAGACTAAAAAAACAACAAAAGGGCCAAAATTTCAAAAGCGAACGGAGAAAACACAGAAAAGTGCAAAATTGCATAATAAAGAAATAAATTAGAGATCAGTTCAAGACTTATTAACAGAGCAGTAGCTTGTGTTTGAACAGAACTAGACTGCTGATAGAGGACCTTGGTACAATTGCGTGGGATTGAGCAAAGGGGAACATGTCTGAACTAGAAAAGAGAAGAAAAGCCTCTGCAAGCGGTCCGAATTTGGAGAAACCTGTGAGGGTTGGCAGAGTTAGATCGAATTCAAGAAGCAGTGGTTCACGCTCACAAGTGGATTTCGACCAATTCACAAAAGAGGCTGAACAGGTAGCAGTTCCACCACCAATCGTGACTTCTCGTAATAAATGCACTCATATTATTATACTGAAGTCTTTAAACGGGACTTTTGAAACAAAGTTTCTTATGATACCTTTCCAGCCAAATGTATTAAAATTGGGCAGACCTGTAGTAAACTCTAACAACAACAACAATGCATCTGGAAAGAGGGACACCAGTGTTCTTGTAAAACCAGATAATGGGAATTTTGATTCAAGAGTTCTTTCGAGGAATCATGCTTCTTTGAGTTGTGATCCAAAGACTGGTAAAATATACATTAAGGATTTAAAATCCAGTAATGGTACTTTTGTAAATGGAAGTAGAATTGAACAAAATGAAGTGGCATTGAAAGTCGGAGATGTTATTGACTTGGGAACTGATATAGATAGCAAATTCGAACATAGAAAGATAAGCGCATTTGTAGAAGAAATCTCTCTAATTCCTTTGATTGAGGGCTCTGTAGATATGGGTCCAATGCATATGGAGAAAGATAATATTAAAATTAGTACTACGAAGGATATTTCTTTATTAGAAGGCCAATCGGGACAACCTGGGAATAATACAGGATCCGATCTTGGTGGGGTACGTATCAAGGAAGCCTCTCATGATCATGAACACAATAGCATATCAATTAATACAAATACTGCACAGAGAGCTGCTTTTGACGCTGCAATGTTTGGAGATGTCAATAATTTAGATCTGGAAGACGCCGTCTTAGGACCTGAAACAGAAATATTAAGTGGTATCTTTATTAATAACTCCATTGGAACCAGTCCCAATCTGATAAATATTATCAAGACATTAGCTATGGAGATAGTATTAGAAAAACAAGAGTATGCTAAACTGGAATCAATGGAAAATTTTCTAATCAACTATACTACTAATTTGGAGTATGTAAATAAATTGATGATTGATATGAACGACAAGCAATTAGTAAAACTACAAAATACGTTAAAACAATCATTTACAGAAAAGCATGAAACCTTATTAAAGGATACAAAAGAGAAAATTAAGAAGATAGAAACTCAAGAGATTGAGTTGAAGAAAACTTTGAAAGAGAAGACAGATGAAAGTAACGAAAAAGTGAAAACATTAGAAATGGAAATTGATGATTTAAAGACAAGATTGGAAGTCGAGAAATATAAAAACTCGAAGAGACAAGTAAAAGTGACGAATAAAACTACACCACCGTTAAAATCAAACGAAGCACATATTTCAATATCTACTGAAGTCAAAGGTCTTGACACTCCAGATTATTCCAGTCCTGAATCAACAGAGCCAAAAGAAAAGATAGTTGACTCAAAGACATGGAAAAAAAGAACTTTTGTGACCGCATCAACATTCTCAATTGCAATAGCAGCATGGGCCATAAAAAGCTTCACCAGATAATTATAAAAGATCAAAAAGTAAGACTAACAGAATTAATAATAATATTCAATATTCAATATCATTCCTTTAATGTAAAATTAAAAAAAAAATTAAAGATTTTATTACCTTTTTTTCCTTGCGCATTTTCTCACTGAAAAATTATTTGAAAAAGTTGCAAGCTAAAAATGTGAAGTTTTATTGATGTGGATGGCATGAAGATACTCATTGATCATGTATTCGTCAGTGCCAGATAGCCAATCGTTTGGAAAACATATTTAATGGAGACAAGACTTAGTGAGTTGCTTGAGTGGCTGAACAAGTCAGAAGGGTTTTTCTTATCTGATAAGATTGATGTCATCGATTCAAAGGAGTCCGGGAGAGGCGTTGTATTACAAGAAGGTGTATTAAAACCAAACGAAAAGATTATTTCTGTACCAGGTACACATCAAATCAACTTCCATACCGTTTTATCTCATATTTGCAAATTTAATTCATCCCTAGAATTTTCCAATCAAGAACATGCAATACAAGAATATGCAGATCTTACTTGGGATCACAAGCATAGAGACCCAAGATATAGAGCCTATGGTATTTTGAAGAGTGACATACTTGAACTAACTTCTTTTCAGCTAATTTCACTTTATATCTTGGCTGAATGGATACTACTGCCTCATTGGTCTTCTACTCTTGATGACGGTATAAAATCATTTTGGCAACCTTTCTTTAATGTGTGGCCTTCTAGAGATGACTTATGCTCTATTCCAACATTATGGAATCTAGGAAAGCATGAAAATCCGGAACTCTTGCCGCTGCTTGAGTTATTGCCTGCTGTATCACAAGATCATGTTAAAAGGATATCAGCTCTAGTAGAGTATGATTGGCATGTGATTAATGTTTATTTAAAGCAATGGAATACCATGTTTCAAGAAAACTCCCCTTCTTTGGAAGAACAATACTCAGCATTTCTACACATATATTTTATTATAAATTCCAGATGTCTGTATTGCCCAGTTTCATTGAAATCAGATGATACTGCGAGTCAATTTACGTTGGTTCCTTATGTAGATTTTCTTAACCATTCAGAAGATACAGATACTCATTGCTACCCAAAAGTTACAAATCCCAAGATATCAACAAATTATGAATGTGGTCAATTTAATATCTATTCAGGCCCTACTGGGTATAATATCTTAAATGAACAAGTATTACTGAATTATGGTCCTCATTCAAATGACTTTCTATTAAACGAATATGGGTTTGTACTAGGTGAAAAGAACCGTTGGAATTATATTGATATATCCAAAGTTATAATGGCATTGGTTGAGCAAAATAAACAGATGAGTTCATTCCTCAAGGAGCATGAATATTGGGGCGACTATACAATTACGCAAGATGGAATAAGTTATCGTACATTAGTTGCGTTAGCGTTATATTGTACTAATGATTATAGAAGAGTGAACAAGTTAATATCGGGATATATCTCGGAAGATTATTTTAACCCTCTAATAGCACCTACATTACAAAACCTGATAACAGATTGTTTGGAAAGTAGTACCCAGCAGATAAACAAAGTCTCTGCGCTGATGAATGAAACTGTCATTGATTTCAATAAAAAGTTTTGTTTAGATAATATTCTAGGTCTATATACAGGGTATGAAAATATACTAAACATGCAGTGTAGTGAATAATGTAATTAAGTAAAATGAATGTACGCATATATCTTTTCTTCTAAAGATCGTTAAAATTAAATTCTTGAAGTGGTATATCTAATTGAAATGCTCTGTTTCTATGGAGATTGACTTTACCCGTGGTTAACCACATAATTATTTCATTATATTTACAAGGTAACTTTCTTGAATATGCTAACTTGACAAAATATCCAGTAAACTGATTTATATTAGTGGTATTTAATAGTTCCTTCTGTTTTAAAAGATAACTTTTTCTTGTCTTCTCTGTTTGTAGTTTTTTTATTATCATATTATATAGTCTTTCGTTATTAAACGCAACTTCAAAATTATCTATTTTCTGCAGGAAGGAGAAAGACATTAAAATGATATTAGTCTGTTCTCTAATTAAATATTTTATTATCTTCAAGGCTTCTTCTAATTTCAACAATTCCTTTCTGAGTTGGCAATCATATAATAAGCATAATGATTCAATACAGCTTTGAATGATAAGTCTCTCAAATCTCAATATCATCAATTGACCAAACGAGAACAATTCAGTATTAAACAATGATGCTTGTCGTATTAAATTAATCATCTCATTATGCTTTTCATTTTCAATATTATTATGGGCCTCCACATCATTATACTCTTTCAAATTCTCTGGTATTTTGGCAATAAATAGATCTGTATTTCCAGAAGATTTGATATCTAATTCGAACTCCTTCTTCCATTTAATTTTTGGTTTCTTTATAATATCAGTCATTCCCAAATATATGTTAGGCCGCAGATCTTCACTTTTCCATATCCTTTTGAAGATATTTGGAAGTGATTCAATGGGAGGATCCAATAGTAAGACATTAGAATCGTTTCTTAATGAGACTGAATATCTCTCAATTAACTTGGATAAATGTATTTTGCTTGGGTGTGAGAGTATTAAATTTTTAATAGTAGCAGATGTATCATTAGAATAAGTTGGAGTATTCGAAGCAGCCATGAAAGCCATTGGAGGTCCCCCGTTGGTAATCAATTTGGAATCATTATCGAGAAATCTTCTAAGTTTATCAGAGTTGTCCAAGAGAAGGACAACGTTCGGTATATTTGGTTGGATAGGAAGTTGTGCTAATCGGTATGCCAAATAAACAGCGATTGGCGTATTCCCTAACGAATATATTCTCGGTACAGTTGCCATTTATCTAATTTAAAGAGGTGCATACACCTTAAAGAGCAGCAAAAGTTCAGCTTGGGTATTTGAGTGAGTAATGCTTTACAATTGTGATAAATTTCAAAGTTTCTCTGCTTTTGTCTTTAATATACTTCTTTAACAATAGATCACAAAGACAATTTAATGTCAAAGAACCAAAAAAAAAAGTAAGAACTAGTATGAAATCTTTTTTATGAATGAAATCTGTAAAATAAAAAACTTGCAATGATTAGATAGTAAAATGGATAAGAACTTAAGCAAGAGCTTATACAATCATGCTAGTTGTTGGGTTAACAGGAGGAATAGCATGTGGTAAGAGTACAGTATCAAGAAGGCTCAAAGAGAAATACAAGGCCCCAGTTGTTGATGCAGATAAGATAGCTAGGGAAGTTGTAGAACCTGGAGAAAAGGGTTATGATCAGATAGTGTCTTATTTTAAGGACAAAATTGATAATTTAGTGCTGGAAGATGGCCATTTGAATCGTGGAGCTTTGGGGAGTTGGGTATTTAGTAATCCTGCAGATTTGAAAGTATTGAATGGGATAACTCATCCTGCTATTCGATACAAGATGTTTGAAGAAATGATCTCTTATTATGTAAGAGGTTACAGGATATGCATACTTGATGTTCCGTTATTGTTTGAAGGTCATATGGATACTTTTTGTGGTGTTACCATCAATGTCATTTGTGATGAAGAGACTCAATTGGAAAGATTACAGGTACGTAATGCAGATTTATCTATTGAGGATGCCAGAAATCGAATCAAGTCACAGATGTCAATTGATGATCGAGTCAAGAGAAGTGATTATGTAATAAGGAACGATGGGACATTAGTTGAATTATATGAAGAGCTAGACAACGTAATGAAATTGATAAAACCAACATTCTTTAGAACGATGTTAGAATATTTCCCACCATTTGGTATTGTTAGTGCTAGTGCTATAGTGATATCTAAAATTTTAATGCATAGAATAAAGAAATAGTACATTTTTCAATAGTAAAATAGTAATAATAATAGTTATATAATTACATATATATATTTTAACGTTTATATTTATGAGGATAGTTGTTTCTCGGTATATCTGGGATTGGTTTATATGGTAAATTACCTCTATCTTTTCTTAACAGTAAAGCATTGTTACCAAAAGCTTTAACTAGTAATGGCTTATTATTGTTATTGTTATTGTGATCTAACGTTATCGGTTCTCTTGGTAAATTTTTTAAGTCATTAGAAAAGTTTTTGAAGTTATCTTTGTATAGCAATGGAGCTAAAGTTTCACACTGGATTGAGCCACCTTTCGTTATAGTAATATCATTATCCTGAATATTTAGTATAGAAGTTAGGTCAATTTGTAATGGATTGATTTTAAAATCTGTTATTAACAGTTTTTCATTAGGTTCACCATCTTTAAATGGTCTTAGAATCTTTTTCAATTCAATCGGTGTGACACTAAGACCATCTTTAGGTATACCATCACCAAAAACTTTTATTAGAGATAAATCATCTTTGAATTGTAATTTTTTATTCTTGGTAGACGTAGAATTTTCAGATTTCAAGATTGATGGTAAGTTACTTGTGTCAGAAGAAGAAGATTTTATCCTTTTCTTCTTTTTCAATTTCACCTTTAATGATTTCTCATCACCATTAGTATTAGTATCGTTATCTATATCGTCTATATCATTTTCTTTATTTGATCTCTTACCATTTTCATTGAGAGTATCATCTTTCTTTAAATAATTTGAGAATGAAATCTTTTTCTTATTTTTATCCTCAATTTTCTTCTTAGATTGTGTTGATATATTTTTGTTATCAATTTCGATTCCAGCTGTATCGTTCGATGTTGTTGAATTTGGTGGAGGAGTCGTTATTTCTTTTGGTAAGTATTTCTTTAAATCATCTTTTGAATAACCTAGACTTTTCAATAGAATAATATAAGATTTAATATTATCTGATTGATCTATGTCAATCCTACAAAGGTTTACCATGATATTAAGAAAATCCAAAGAACTGAATAATTTATTCTCTTTAATTAAGTGAAAGATTTCTTTATTATTGTTGTCATTATTGGTAAGACCATCAAAAAACATTTTCCTATCAAGTGGAGATAAAGTTAACAAAGTCTTGCTAATATAATCTTTCAATGTCTCATTATCGATACTATTCTGAGTAGTGGTATTAGTGTTTGATACTTTTGATTTGATTTGATTTAATTTCGAGATATAATCGATATACATAGATTTTAAACCATTATATAGTTGGAAATCGGAATCAGTCACACCTGAATCCTTTCTTTCAATATGTTCATTATCAGTAGTGAATTGGTCTAGTGCAGTTGATAAGTTAGAGAGATAGCTCTCTATTTGATTGTGTTGATCTGTACTTAATTGATCTAATTTACTATACTCTAAGATATCGGCTCTCAACGCTGTTATGGTGTTCGATTGCAAGGCATGAGATATATTTACTAGTTGTGGTATCGGATGAGACATCTTGTGGATGGATTAATTTCTTGTTCTAAAAGGCTAATAATAATTCTCAAATAACTCTGTATAATGGCCTCAATAAGAGCTCGTTCTTGCGATAAAAAAACAAAAAGGACAATATATATTAAGTTGGGGATCTCAAATGTCTGTGGCTGATAGCTTAACCACCTGTATCACAGCAGAGTGTGCCAAACTAAGTGCCAACTTGTCCATTTCTTAGTGATGAACTCTCATTATTGCTTCAAAGATTAAATTCACAGCAATTTTTTCGGCTTTCGGTCGTGAGAGACGAAACAACGCATAAATTTGCTTATAGTGAAAGTTAACAACAAGAAGATGTGAAAGAGAGCAGAGTTTTAATAGTTTGTGACAGATTGGCAGCCCAGTATTGAAAGGAGTAGTGTGCACTATGTTGAAACTATCTGCCAGGGGAAGTCTCTTGTCTGTGTCCAGGACGTGGAATCCTCAACTCTCGATCGGTATCGCCGCTGTTCCAGTTAGATTATACAACCATGATCGTGGCCAACGTGGTAACAACAATAAAACAAGGTACACTAATGACCGTTGGGACTCTCACAGACGTAATGAAGGTCGTTCTCGCTCGAATAGGAATATGACTTTTAGGAATAACCGTAATGGTAGCTATAATAGAGGTTTCAATAATCGTTCATCGAACGCAATTCGAGAAGAAGACAGCATTGCTGCATTTGAGAGGAAATCATTGGCCACATTGACTCGTTTATCAGAAGCTGAAATGAAGGAAGAAGTCACTTTGAATCAATTACTGGAAGAAAAGGTTATTCATAAAGATCTTCATAAATCGATTGATAGAATGGGCTTTGATGGCCTAACTCCAGTTCAACAGAAGACCATTAGACCAATCATTAGTAATTCTGAAGATGACGTTATTGCTAGAGCGAAGACAGGTACCGGTAAAACTTTTGCCTTTTTGATTCCAATCTTTCAACATTTATTAAACAGTAGAACGGACTCTCAATATATGGTTAGAGCGGTAATTGTAGCTCCAACTAGAGATTTAGCTTTACAAATTGGTGCTGAAGTTAAGAAGATTCACAAGAATAATTATGGTCTCGAAAAATTTAAAGCTGTTTGCCTTGTTGGTGGTACTAATAGAAGAGCTTCTGTACAACAAATGCATCGAGAGAGACCAAATATTGTCATTGCTACACCTGGTAGATTGATTGATATTTTAGATGAATTTGGAAACAAATTCTTCAGATACGTAGATTTTAAAGTTTTGGATGAAGCTGATAGATTATTAGAAATTGGATTTAAAGATGACTTAGAAGTAATTTCAAATAGATTAAATGAGTTAAATGCAAAAGATGAAAAACATATTAGAACTCTATTATTTTCTGCTACTTTGGATGAAAAAGTTCAAGAATTATCAAACAGTATCATGAACAAAGGCACTTGTCTATTTATCGATACTGTCGATAAGAACGAACCAGAAGCTCATGAAAAGATTGAACAATCTGCTGTTGTTTCTAAAAATTTTAGTCACTCCATTTATGGTGCTATTCAACATATCTTGAGACATTTTGAAGATCCTGAAAAGAAAGACTTTAAAATAATCTTATTCACTCCAACTGTTAGATTAACTAAGATTTTAACAAATTTATTGAAATACGTTGTTTCCAATAGTTCAGCTGTTACCTCTCATAGAATACCTATTTTAGAATTTCATGGTCAAATTGATCAAAAGAAAAGAACTCATTTAGTCAATCAATTTAAAAGAGAAAGTAGTGGTATTCTTATCTGTACAGATGTCGCTGCTCGTGGTATGGATTTCCCAAATGTTCATGAAGTATTACAAGTCGGTGTCCCAAATGAAATCTCTAATTATATTCATAGAATCGGTAGAACCGCAAGAAGTGGTAAAGAAGGTAAATCAGTATTATTTGTCACAGAACCTGAATTACCATTCTTACAAAAATTAAAATTTGAAAGGAAGATTGATGTTAAGGACATTACAAATTATACACCAGATCAAGAAATTATAGAAAAAATATCAAAAGTTATTAATGATCCAGATGCTATAGCTGAATGTCTCATCACTTTAATTACTTTTTACAGAACTTGTATGAGGGACTACAGATTCAGATCAAATGATATAATGAAGGATATCTCTCTTGCTTATGGTATTTTATTGAATGAACCTGAAGTAAAGCTTCCAATAAGAAGTAGAAAGGTAATGGATCAACTAGGTTTACATAAGAATCCAAGAGCTGATGACCTGTTTGATTTGAGTACAGTAGGAAATTATTCTCGTGGTTATAATGATGATATCGATGATGGTTATGCTTATTCTAACAATAGAAATTCTTCTAGATCTTACAGAAGAAATGATGATTATTCAAGACAACCATCTCGCATGGACAACAGGAGGTACAATGAGTCATCTCAGTCACGTAATAGATCAAACGGATATGGTGGATCCAGAAATAATTATCAAAATTTTGAAGATCAAACATCTTACAAAGCACCCCAACCAAATTCCACAAACATTTACTAGAAATCTGACCTGACTTTTTTTTTTAACGTCTCCATAAAACACATTGTAAATAAACCAACATGGTTATAGGGTCAAATACATCCCTATTTTCGCATATATACATATAATAAAACATCTTTTTGATACTTGTAAATATGTCTGTATACTAGATAATATATAGAAAAAAAAACTCCACGCAAAGTTTAAAAGGATTTCACTAAATTTGAAGAAATCAATGAAATTACAAAGATTTGTAGGGTTCATATATATTTGTAGCCATCTTGTTGACGAGTATATCAAGACATAGAATTCCAGAAATGGTATACTACAACAATCGATCCAATGTTCCTTGCAAATTCTTCCAACAAGGATATTGTAAGAGAGGTAATTCTTGTAATTTTGCACATGTATACGCAAATAATTCCAATAATAAAAATACTGCGAACAATGATCAGGACAGTTTAAACAATGAAGATTTTCTTTTGGATAAGAATTTCAGTAAATTGGAAAGATGTATACAAGATGATCTTGCAGAAGTAAAGGCGTTTCAAATCAAACCGTTGACCTCTGCATATAGTCTACCGTATCCATGTGCAACTAACTTGATAGAAGGTAGAGATTTCTCTCCTGAAGAAGCAAGATTCCAATACTATACAGCCAGAGCAAACAATCAATTGGAACAATACAATATGGAGATGACTTCGAGAACTATGGATATGGATAATTGTCTCAATCAAGTTAAATCGCATACGGATTGGGCTGCTAGATATTTACAAAAAGTTACAAGACAAATAATTCAAACTGGTCAAAGCTCCATATCAGACAAATTTATTAAAAGTCCATTAGATCTCACATTGTCTAAGAATACACAGGCCACTATTGCAACTACATCTACTAATACTAATTCCAATATGTTTGGTGCTCAAAATCCATTTGCTAGAACAACAACATCGGGAATGAGTGGAAACACTTCAAATACCTCAAGTGCTTTTGGAAACCCATCTTTTGGACAAAATACTTTTGGTAATACAGCATTTGGGTCGTCAACATTTGGAACTCAACCTAATACAAATATTCCAGCTCCAGGTAATGTATCTTCAGGAATGGGAGCATTCGGTAAACCATCATTTAGTAACAATGGCATCGGATCAGCATCACCTTTCAGTTCTTTACAAAACAAGAGTGATAACAGTACGAATACTTCAGCATTTGGATCTTCAGCATTCACATCAAATTTACCACAAGGTTCAACTTTTGCGTCTTTAAATAATACAAATACAAATATCCCAATGGCGAATAGTGGTGCATTCGGGAAACCTACATTTGGAAATGCAAGCACACAATCACCGTTTGCAAGTATACAATCTGCTCAGAGTTCTAGTAACCAAGCTTCATCTTCTCCGTTTGCTAGTTTGAATAAATCCAATACTCCAGCTACTAGTACTAATTCGACCTCTACATTTGGTAATGCATTTAATAATAGTAATAACAAGCCATCTGGTTTTGCTAGTACATTTGCAAATAACAATACTAATATTAATAATGGTACATCGCCAATAGCTAATATGGCAAATACTGGATCTACAGCTGCTTCCCCATTTGCATCTTTATCAAACAACAATTCAAACAATACAACTTCTGCATTTAGTAATACACAAAATAATACTAGTGGGACAGCGTCTGTATTTGGTTCCTCAACGAATACTACTACTCAACCAACTTCAATATTTGGTAAACCACCGAATAGTATTGGTTCAACTTCATCTGCATTTGGGAACATCCAAAATAACACTGTTCCATCTGTATTTGCGTCTGGTAAATCTCAAAACAATAGCAACCAAGCGACGTCTGGCTTTGGAATTACTCAGAATAATAATCCCGCAAGTGGTAATACCTCTATATTTGGAAATCCACCACAGCAAACCAACGAAATCAATAATCCTAATAAGACTAACTCTCTTTTTGGTTCGGCAACGTCACCTTTCTCAACTATAACTAAAACTAATGGTGATGTAGCAAGTATTAATAGTAATAGTAAGACGGCACTTCCAAAGCAATCTGAAGAAACCCAACCTGCCAAAGTTTTTGGAACGAACGAGGAAGGGGATACAAAGCTTGAAGGTGTTGTTGACAAGGAGATTGTAGAACTATTTAAAGCAGACTCTTTTACTATTGGCAAAGTTCCAGAACTTCCACCACCGAAAATCTTAATTAGTATATGATGATTTATATGTTTACTATTAATTTATATATTATATAAATTTGCCTAAGTTTTGACAGTCACCATGAACAATCAAATCAACACCATTTAAACTCTTCAATAAACTTTCAGGTGGTAATTCATTAGATAAAAAGATGACAGAACTTTTATTTTTTAATGGATTCTTATCATTTTTCAATTTCTTTATAAAATTAATGCATAGTTTCTTAACATCTTGAATCTTTAACGTAGTCCCTACGATAATTAAGGTATCAAACTTTTGTTTCATATCGTAATTTGCCACTTCTGAAATAATCTCACTATCAGAATGGTAAGGTTCATTGTATAAAGTTATCATAGGTCTCAATTGTCCTATTCCTTTCGATCTTACGCCTGCAATTTCTCTTACTATTTCAAATTCCTGGCATTGTTTACATGGAGGTATCAAATCCACAGGATTATTTTCAGATATTTTGATTGGAAAATCATTTGTATCTAATGGCTTTATGTCTTTACATTTATTACATTTGGTATAATTGACTGTGCCATGCAATGGAATAACGTTAGGATAAGGTTTCTTTGCCGATGATAATGGAATAGTGGTATCTAAGTTAGATAATTTTATCTCTAAGGAATCTATATTCTGAGAATACAATCTTAATAGACGACCTTCTTGTGCCAAGTTATTTATGAAATGATGGAATGGAGTGGCATTATTCTGATTAATCTTTTCAGTAATATTTTTAATCAAAGAGTTAAAATTTAAAGTCATTGATTCTGTTGAGTAGATTTTATTTAAGTCGAATAAATCTTTATTTTTAATATCTTTCTTGTATAAACCTAATTCTTCAGATCTAAAATCTGGTATACCTATATGTGTTGAAGTACCAGCTCCAATTACAACGATAATTTTTTTACTATTCTGTAATGCATTACGTAAGAAGGATAAATTCTTAGAATTAGAAGGTTTTTTTAGTTCAATTTCATTATCGATATATAGTACACTGTTTGGTGCTGGTCTGTGAAATTTGGAAGTTTTGCTTAAATTTTGTATTAAATTCTTAGGTTTTATTACTTTTGATCTATTAAGTGAGTTAATTCGTTTCTTCTCAATAGTAGAAGGAGGAGTTAATGGTAACTCAATCGACATAGCTGAATTATTATGAGTGTGATTGTTGAGCTACAGCAACTGATTCAAAGAAGTCAAAGGTGATGTTGCTTTGATATATATTTGAAAACACCAAAATGAAAAGAAACAGGTTGAAATATGTCATTTTTTAACAGTAATTTCCTAAAAAGGAAACGTAATTGAGTATTACCAAATCAAAAAAGAAAAAAAAGAAATGGCTGTTGAATCAGTGTATGCTAAAATGTTTAACGTATGAGCTGTCTCCCTTAAGCAATGTAAAGTGTAAATAGGCGGAGTCTTAACTATTACCCTAGATAGTATATTTAGGCATCCATAACTCATTCTTTGTTGAAATCACAGCTTTTTCTTACTCACCTCTTCAACGGTCAGCTTGCATCTTGTATCAATCCAAACATTTTAAGCTCCCTATACTTGCAATGTAGCGCTTCAACAACACTAAATGCCCACATCCTGATACTGCTATCACGATGGGCATCAGGGTGAACGATCTTTGCCAGTTCAAGTAAGTCATCGCTTATTTCCGTAAACGAACTGAATCGAAAAAAATTCAGCTTTCCATTGTGCGAAGAGACGTAATAGAGAAAATTAGTTGAAAAATGGAAATATTGAGTAGTGGATGGGATTATCTAATACTTGCTCACATTGGCAAAAGTTGGAAATTCAGAGATATAGAAGAATCTGTGCAAGTATATATCTTGCTTATATACAAGAAGAAGACAAGGAAAGTGTATCCGTTTTGGAAAACACAAACTTGCATCCCATATAGAAACTATGATTTCTCATAATAACACTAAGGATATTAACGAATTCCTGAGACCAAGTATCAATGAACCACGAAATTACAAACCAAAGATTACGGTTAAATCAAAGGATTCTCTTTATCAGCTCACATATTCGGAAATAGATCCAAGATGTACTAAATTCAACAATATAGAGACTTTTAATATCTTTCTGTTTATCGATATACCTACTATAGATTATTATAATGATGAATTAAACGATTATAAATTAGCTAAATTTAACAAGAAAATTAAATTTTATAAGTTGAAAAGTTCTATTTGGAATTCTTTCACTAATAATAATAAGGCCTTTTGGAATTATTTATTAACCGCTAATAAACAAATTCAATGTAATATAACTATAAACTCTTCTAGCTCTTTAAAATATGTTGAAACTATGAAATACCTCATGGAATCCATATATGATAAATTAATTGGGAACAATCATTACGTCTCTTTGAAATTCAATATTTATATTAATGATACTTCATTAAAGTGGTTCAAGACTTTCTTGAAACCTGAGCTATTGGATTTAAAAATAATTAATTTCATAGACACTGATCATATTAACTTATCAGATAATGATTCTATAGTGAAATCTCCATTTAAAGTTTATTACTCAAAATTAAATTCTAAATTTTCAATATCTAATACTAACTCTTCAACGATTGAATCTATTATTGTGGTGACTAATATTACTGGTATAAAGGCCTTATTAACAATCTTATCTGATAAGCCACTAACGAATTTCATATCACAGGAATCAATAGATGAGTTATACAATAATTCTTTATCGATTTCTAATTTTTTACATAATAAAGATAAAGATGATAGCTTACAATATAATGACAAAGATAGCATGGTTAACTCTCAAACAAGTATAATATCAAGGAATTCCTCCTCAATTATCAACTTTCAAAATAGTTTGCTTACTTCAAATAAAGACAGATCTGTGAGGATCAGATCTCTCTCCATCAATAGAAAATCAAACAGACATCATATATTTAGAACATCCAACTTACAAAATCTAGTGGTTAGCAACAACAATCATAATAGTAGTAATAATAGTAATAGCATAGATAAGAATGGAGACTTTTTAAATAACGATACCTTAGTTACGATAACTCCGACTCAACAATTAGAAAGTAGAATGCATTGTACAATGAGATTAAAGGAATCAGATGCTGATAGAATGAAATATCTAGATAAGTCAACAGATTGTGAAGAGGCTTCAGTAATGACTAATGACGAGGAGGCAGAAGAAGATTGTGAAGAGGAAGACGATGATGAAGACGATGAAGACGATGAAGATGCTGATGCTGATAGTAAAAGTGAAGATGAAGGTATAAGCTTCTATGTGCCAAGTCTTTTATCTAGATCAGGTTCTCAAACCAACATGACTGATAAGGGTGTTACGGATATTCAAGGTAGAAAGAAAGGAAGGTTTAGATCATTAAGTTTGATGGATCCTGTCTCAAATAACTCATTTTCACAAGATAACGTTAAGTCTGGCAATAGAAATCATATGAGTATGAATAAAAGTTTTTCAAATATATATGTTCATGATGGTAATGATTTATCAGCTCCTTCGTACTTGAAAAGAAATAAAAAGAAAAATCATAATATGGTTACACATAGTAATGGCTTAATACCTCCAGAATTTTATTCAAGATTATCTTCACCATCAACTAGTAATAATACTTCGAATGCTTCGTTAACAAATCTAAATGGATTATCCAACAACAACAATACAAGTGAACCTCGACTATTTGAAAAGAATCTAATTAATAAATCGTTTGAAGAGATAAGGAAAAGTCACCATAATATGTTTGACAAGTTACTGCATTCCAAACAAAATACTATCTCTCACATGAATCATCTAGGGCTAAATTTCAATAAACGTAGATCTTTGGAAGAAGAAGAAGATAAACTTATGCTGGGAGAAGTCATCGAAGAACAAGAAGAAGAAGACAATACAAATGGTGAAACGGAGCAAGATGACATAGCTGCGACAACTTCAACCTTGACAAGCTTAACACTAAAGCTATACGATGAAGAGGACAACTCAACAATAAGAAAGAAGAACGATAGCACCGCAGAAAACGTTCCCCCAGTGAAAAAGGAAGTACGGTTCAAGAAGATTAAATCCTTCAATCTATACAACGAGGATGATACAGACACCAACAACAACGTATGGGTACTTGGAGGTAACAGCTAGCTATTTGATCACTTCACTTCACTTCATCTATTCAATACTCTAATATATTCAACATTATATCTTTATGCACATCGTTTTAAATGACGCACATCTTTTTTTCTTTTTCAGCTCATCTCATCGATTTTTTTTGTTTCACTGAAAAATTTCACTTTTAATAAATATGGGCATCTCTGGAATATTTAGCCTCGAAGTGATCTGTTGAAGAAGGCTATAAATACTTTCATATTGCAAATATACGTTCAAGTGATTGGCTTACTATCTAATTCTATAGCGGTCGTACACAATTAATATTATTTAAAGTTGAAAAAAAGCAAACAAAACTTTTATATAAGCTATTTTATTGGTTGAATACTAACAGTTTCTAGTACAAATTATTATGGATGAGCAAAAATATGAACCAAATTTAGAATTAGATTTCACTGTTATTGATAATGATAATATTGAAAAGACATTACACAATATACTTTCTCAATCGCATGACCATTTTACAGATATGAAAATTTCCCACAAGGGAACTTCATCTTCTGATGCTCTTAATCAACAGGACGTTGAAAGAGCTATAGAATCTGCAATTGTCAACATGGATTCTGATATTTTACATGAAAAGAATTTAACTTTAGATAACATTCTTGATGAAGATTCAAGTTCAAATATTTTCCTTCATTTAAATGAACACAACGATAATCTGTATACAAGCTCAAATAATAATAATGATGAAAACTCAGAAAACGATACCCATAACTCACCTCAAGATAATGATTATAATAATAAAAAACGTCCCTTGGAAAATGATTCAAACACGGCAAATCTGAAGCATAGAAGAACTACAACATTTTCCTCTAAAGATGTTGACATGAAGACAAACACTAAAAATGTAAACGAATCTTTATTGACGCCAGCTTCTCTTTCACCTTTATCATCAGATGGTAGTGAATCTCATTTGTTACAAACTAATTTCCAAACACAGCAAGGTAAACATTCTACTAATATGATTACCAATACTAGACAAAGAATAATACAAGATACCCCAATTCCTGAAAAATTAACTAACCAATATACTATGCATCAAGTTTCAGAAATGAAGAAGAGAATCATTAATACACATAAACTAATGCTAAATTTTAATTTCTTAAAAGATGGTTATGCGAGAACTAGTGTGGAATTAAAGAAAACTCTCAATTGCTTAAAAGAAAGTGAAATTCATAGAGCTCATTTATTATTAGAGAATCAAAATTTAAAGAAGAAGATGTTAGTATTAGCTGCTGGATTAAGTACTTTAAAAGAAAAGAGCGGTGATAAAGACATCAATAAAATAGATGATGATGATGATGATAATTCTATTGCAATTCTATAGAATATTACTTCCCATTATTTCTTCATCAATGGAATAAACAAATTTAAAAACAAAAACATTAATAGAATATTAAAACATTCTAATTGCATTTTCATTATAATATTTCTCCATGAATATATTATTATCATTATATTTAATTACTGTATATTAGGATAATTAAGTATTTATGCAGATGTATATATTTATACAAGAAATCGAAATAAATAAAAAAAAGATATAATTATAAAATAAACAGGTCATTTCATATATCCAATCCACTATCGCTTTCATCATCATCATCACTCCTGTTGTTATCAGTTCTATGTCTGTTATTGAGCGATCTCTTACCATCACTAAATAAATTCTTAGCAAACGATTTAATCACTCTATGAGAAATCAGTAATTTCTCTAGATTCTCCACAGCAAAATCATTTGGATTGTTACCTAGCTTATTAAATCCTGTTAATCGTATCAGTTCTATACCATTATTGTAACCGATAACAAAGGGTAGAACTTTTATTTTCAATCTATCTACTAAGAATGGACAATTTTCAACACTGATTCTAACAAATTTGGTATCCAAATATTTTCTTGCCAATATTTCTAGTTTGTCATTCATTATTTTACATTTCTTAAATGTTTCTAGTTCAAAATGTATCAGTATAAATTTTGAGTTACTTGATAGTTTTATTAGTTGCGATTCATCGGTGATTAATTCAACCGTGCCATGATTATCATCTTTAACATTCTTACTTACAGTCTTTAAATGGTTAGACAATTCTTGTATTCTTTTCTCCCTGTAACTACTCATAAATGTTTCATCATCAGAAATGTCGTTTTCTATTTCATCCATCAGCTCATCTAAGCTAATGTCACTGTTATCACCATTATTATTCAACAAATTACTTTCAAATTTCTCAATCTTTCTATCCATATTCCCAAATTTAATCTTATATAAAATAATTCTTTAAGAAATCTTAAAGATAAAGTATACGTTTAGGTTATACAATGATTTATAAATAATATCTAAAATATTAATAAAAGTGTCAATTTCAATTTCTGTTTGTTTTTTTTCAAATTTTTATGTCAGCGATGGCTTAAAGCATTGTATAATAATAATAAAAGTCAAATAGTACCAATGCTGATATGAATAGAACATGTTTAAGGATGTTGGCCCATAACTTTGAGATATTATTGCGTAATGTTACAGATCTACCACCATCTGCACCTATAGGTAGCGGAAGTAATGTCTTATCATGTTGAGCTCGCCTTCCTTTTACTTCATCATGATGAAGACATAGGATGATATATGCTAAATTTACTATCGCTAATAAAGAATACATCAAGAATGGCATGTAAGGATCTGGCAGATAGCAGATATCCGTTCGTAAAGTTGAATCCGCGTTTGTGTTGGCATTGCTAGGATCGTTGTATAATGAAAGTAATTGAATTGCAGGTTTACGTATACCCATGTTCATAGCACATGATTTAACAGTGACTTCATCAGCGATCTTTTGTTCAGCTTCATTACCGTAGCTGTGTTTAATGTGACAGTAATCATGGTCATCCCCAGAAAAAACGTACTTGGGGCTTATTTGATTCAATATTTCTTGTGATATAGAGGCATCAATGACAGTTTGATATTGATGACCTTTTTGAATTGGGAATGGCTTTTTAGATTCTCTCTCAGAGCCGCAATGTTGTTGCTTGGCATTACGCCACAGCGGAACATGTGTTAGTAAAATCTTTGGGTATTTATGGTTTTCATTAACAAAATTCTTCAAAAATTCTTTTGGCACAGATGATATGTTAATATTTGAAGTATCAGATAATGATATCGTGTCCAACAAGACAAATGTGTGATTTCCTAAATCATGAGAAGATGAGGTCTCTCCGAAATAAGTAGAGAACCTTTTTAAACTTGATTCAATAACAGTGTCTCCAAAACCAATATCATGGTTACCTGGTAAAGACATGATACTTTTGTGCATTGCTCTTTGAGGGAAAATATTCTGAAATCTCTTGTATTCTTCTAACCACATGCTATCATTCCAATTTCTTCCTCCATCGAAAAGGTCACCTAAAAAGATATTCGTATCTGGATCGAGATAATATTGAATGTATTTCCAGTTCCTGTAGTGATAATGATCTAATATAGCTCTGGTTATGTAATTTACTATCCATGGTCTACCGGGATATGAATGGTCATCCATGATTTGAGGATCTGCAAACAGGCCTACTTTATAACTTTCAGCATCTTTGGGCCACTTCTCCCAATTATCCCAGTGACATTTTTTCATTGCTCTGGTTACAACTGTCGTCTCATAATAATTGATGAATACAAACCATAGCAATACAGAATATCCAATTGCTTTCCAGTTGAAGTTAGTGTATAATTTATATAAACTAAACATTTCCATACTGATACCCTTTCTCTTGCTCTTTTCCTTACCGTAACTGTGTTTATCGTCATTAAAGTCAGGCAGGGAAGCCTTCAAGCCTTTCCTTTTCAACATCTCCACTTTCCACTCAAAATGAAAGCCAATTGATTCAAACAAAAAAGAATATAGATTATACTAAACCCTGTTAAGCACTGATTATTTTACAAAGGCCTAGTGGTGCCAACTCTTGCTCTGAACCCTTTTCTATCCACTTTCTTCTTTATTCTTCTTGAGGCTCCATTGATTCCTTCAGTTTTTTTTCTTTCAATTTTCGCGATTTAACGCTTTATGAAATTATAATTAATTACAATAAAATATTATGCGATTGGGCTATTGATCCTGTGTGAAATGCTGTTGAAAGATATACTCCTTGACAAAGCTCTTCATCCTTTCGTAGAATTGTATTATTTCTACCTTTGGGAAACTGTAGATGGTGATTAGAGTGGCTATTTGGTATTGTTAGTAATTCTGATAATTTCATCGTACAAAAGATACACTTCAATGGGTGAAGAAGAGGAACATATACGGTCCAAGAGATACAATGAAGATGATGGTAACAAATATAATTTTGATTCCGATGAATGGGGCATCAATCCCAAGAAAAGATTAAAAATTGTGTTAAGAGAAGTTAAATCTTCAAAGAATTCATTAACAACAACCCATAATACTAAGAATGAAAAGAATGAGCCCTCAATTCATGTAAATAATACCAAGAAGATGATAACGAGTATGATATTGCATGTGGAGAATAATGATATCTCACAAAAGAAAAGATATAAAAAGCTTACCTCAAAAGTTAAAAAAGATCCTTTAGCTGATGATTTATATGAATCATATCACAAGAAGATGGTACGTCAAGAGATAAGGATGTTGGAACAAGATTCTGTCCTGGCTGAAGAAGAAGCTGATGATTTAGTTCTGCTACAAGATAAATTAGCAATGCCAACTTGGCCTACTACATTGCAAAAAGTTACTAAAATCAAAAACCCAGAAGATGATGACGAGATGAAGCGCAAGAGAAAGCAGACAAGAGAACATATAACATCATTATTGGAAAAATATCAATTAATGAAGAGACATGCTAGAATATTGAAAAAGAATCAAAAGAGTGATAAAATCAATCCACTTTTGAAATGGCCTCAAATGCTAAAGCAAATTGATAGACGTCTTATTTTAAATTATGAAAGTTCTTCAGACGATGAGGAAAGCTCAGTAGGTCATGAAGATATTGAGCAAATCAGGTTGAAGAGAAAAGATGCAAGGTCTGCTATTTGTAGAGGAGGTATTACGATAGGGTTATCACAATATAGTTGGAAAAAATCACAATATGCAATTATAGCGGAACCTTTGAGAAGACCTTACGTTATTAAATCATCTGCCAAGGAAAGAGGCGAATGGACAAAATTAAATCCTCATCCAGAACCCTTGCGTTATTTCCCTAATTTGACTAAACAAATAGCAGTAGAAAAAAGAAAATTTAATATACCTTTAACGCTAAAGCATGATGTAACTAAAATCGAACCTTCAAAAGACAACGATAATATTCCGAACAAGGAACTATTATCTACAACTGAAAAAACATTAGATAAAATTGTTCAAACCGAACGGCATGTCATTATAACTCAAAATTTAAACCAGGATGAGATTGTAGCGGAAGAAGTTCCTAAGAATCAGAAAGCCATGAATCCTGCTTCTAATAACCCAACAAATATAAATGTTCAGATAGAGGCTGGAGCTTCTGATATTCAATCAATCAATGATAATATTTCTTCTAACTCTCTTTCAAATAGTAAATTAGTTCCAAACGTGCTAATACCAAGACAATCTAAAACAACTAAAACAACTAAAACATTTCTCCCTAAACTAGGTACTTTTTGTAGCTCAGAACTACCACAACAGCCTACATCTCCCAGCATATTAGTCGCCAAGAAGCAAAAATCTTCTTTCAAAAATTATCCGAAAGACAGCTCCTCAAAAACGTTTACTGGCTTACAAAATAAACAGAAGTTGACAGAAACGCAAAACATTTCAAACGACAATATAGTACAATCTGCCGAACATTCTTTGACATCGAATATCGATTCCTCTGAGAATATTTCGAGAAATATTGATAACAATAGTGGCTCGTTCAAAATGCAATGTGACAAAGAAGGACAAGTAGACACCACCTGTAAGCCTATCAATAATGTTGCTGGCGGTATAAAGAATAACAAAATTGTTGTTAATTCAGGAAGTACATATAATTATGAAGCATCCCTAGGAGTAGTTGATGATTCTGTATCAAAACTAAACCATCCAAAATCAAACTTAATTCAAGAAGAGAAAGCAAACAAATTGAAAAGAAATAGTCACAAATATACTGTAAAAGACATAATTAAAAATGAAACAAAAACTGAAAGGGATGTTGGACATTCTAATAAGAATAAACTCGATCAAAGAATGAATATATCCTCTATAGTCAATAAAAAGGAGAACAAGAGCATCGATACTTCTCCTGCACTTTCCAATCATACAGGTTTATCTCACAACTATTTATATTCAAATCAGAATTATTACAGATATCAAGAAGAAACACTTCAAAGAATTCAAAATAACATTCTAAATATTATTCCTCAAAATCCAAATCCCAATGCAGCCAGTAATACAACTAATCACTCTCTTCAAATGTCTTCTAATACAAATGTTAGTCCAACTTCCCTCTCTTTGCCAACTTCCGATATTCATTTAGGGAAAGGAGGATCTAAAAGATGAGAAAATACACATACAATTAGAACCGTTATCTAATAAATGGAATTTTGAAGTAAAAAAATTCCTTAATCTTCGTATATATTCTTGTTATATACCTGATTTTCACTTTGGATTCGGAATATTAAATATTTAGTTATATCTAGACACTATATATATGATAAAAATCACAATATATAACAATGGTTTGGTAATCTTCAAGCAATTCTAGTCAATATATCTCATTTTAATTTGATATTCTTTTAATATGTCATTTCTTGACATAGATCTCAGTATACTTTCTACTTTAGTAGAGAATACAGCGTAGTCGTTCTCTGACAGCATTGGTAATTTGGCCCTAATTTCTGAGGTATTTTCATTTTCCAATAATAGTACGTCAGCCTTGTAACCATATGTTGTTAAAAGGTAATCCCTGAACGCATCCAGGATCTGCTGCACTGTTATTAATAGTTTTAATTTAATGTATCTCTCTTTTTCCATTTCTTCCTCTACGTTAAGTTCTTCTAGGACTAAATCTCGAATCTGCTCCGAAATAAAATCAACATGTTTCAATAATGATAGTAGTTCGGTGTGAGAGTTGAAATTCAAACATATTAAATTAGTGGCTAAAAAAATCACTGTATCTCTCTTAGTTTCATCGCAGTTTAAATCAACTAAATTGTTCAAATACGAAGAGATGAATTTGTTCATATATTTTAGGAATTTAGCTTCATATTTTTTTCCAATACCCAAAGTTGATTGAAGAGAAGATAGTAAATTAATATGTTTATAAAACATATTTTTGGACACAATTTTAGAGTATTCTACAGCTAATAAAATGCCTTTGGATATTCCATTGAAAACTATTGTTTCATGTTTTTCAAATAGGATTCCCAATATTTGCATTGCTATTTTTTTCATGTAGGCCTCATTTGATGATATGATAGCAATTACAGTAGGTATACATTTAGAAGGATTTGTGTAATCATATTGCAAGATAAGTCGTAAAAGTCTTACTCCAACTAATGCTGATTTGAAATCAGGTAGTAGACAAATATTCAAAATATTGGACAGATACCTAGATATCAAAGATGAACATATTCCGTCATTTGTAAATTCAGTCTTTTTACGCTTGTGAGTGTTAGATCTAGCTAATCTATTACCGGAGGTAAAAGAATTGATCCCGGTTCTTTTAACTATTTCTTGTTCTTCTGATATAAAAAAATCATAAAAACTCTCTAAAATGACAAGTTTAATATCCAAATTATTACCTTTAAACTCCGTATCCAGTATATTTAGGATATGTTTTGAATTGAAAAGTTTAGGATAATTGCTGCAAAGTTTTGTGAGATTTTTTATTGAAACCCTTCTGGTGACATGATCGACACTTTCTCTTGATAGTACCAACAAACATTTCGTTACGTATTCATAAACATTTTCGTTCTCTTGAAGGCTAGCTACTTTATCAATGTCCGGATCAAAATGGCAAAACCTAGCAAATCCTGTAGCTAAATATATTAGCCTTAGTAACTTCCCTCCACTTTGAATAGATTTGGGATCTTTGTTGGCTGTAGTTACATAAGGGTTCAAATGAAGAAGACAAGAAGAACACGCTTTCGCTACTCTTTCAATCTGCTTTCTCTGACTTGCAACCGCCCATGCTAAAGGGATAGCTTCTTCCATCTCTTTGACATTCATCCTTGGCAATTTACCCAAAATAGTAGTTTCTAGATCATATAAGAATTTAGGTTTAAAATTGTCATTTTTTCTCAAACAATTTTTGAAGATATGTAACACATAATATTGCAACGAAGATTTTTCTTCTGATAATAGATAAGGATACAAGCCTGCAATATGATTTTTGGTGATAAACACTTCTTCAGAGTCAGCAAATTTGATTAAAAGGTTAAAAAGGGTTTCTTTTCGAAGTAATGCAGACTTATTATCAGATTCATCAACTTGTGATTCAATTATATCTTGGACTAATGTATCGACTAATCTCGTTAAAATATTGACTATAGTTTTATTCTCGTTCTCTGAATGAAGAGTTGAGTTTAATAAAAAAAAGTTCAGAAACCATTCGAAACAGCTATCACACTTTTCATCAATGGTGATTACACCCTTCATCACATCCACTACGATATTATAATAATTGACCAGCTGATTATCATAATCGTAATCATATTGAGATGTCTCTACGTCATAGATCCACCTTTGAAGAAGGATACTTTGAGCCATTTCAATTATATTATCCTCTTCATCTTCAATTTTTAATAATATTTTGGAGGCGACAAAAGCTTTAATATCAACGCTATCAGTTTCATCATATATTTTTTCATTCAATTTTAAAATATGTCTTCTCACCGAAATACTATCATGATCATAGTTTATGTTGATTTCTCTATAATAGTGGAGATAAGATGAGCCTATCGTAATTAAATCTAGGACGGCATCTTTGACCGAAGCTGCAGAGTCATCACTTAATAACTCACTAATAGTCCTCTTTACCATAGGATTAGATAATATTGTTTCGTCCTTTGTAGCTAAAACAGAAAGACATTTAATAGCTGTTGATCTTAATTTGATTTTGTCCTTAGTCAGAATATTTAAAATTAACTTTAAGTAAGGTTCATAAAGATTTAGTAATTCGTAGGTATGTAAGATAGAGTAGTAATCAAATTTTACGGTTTCAGTATCCACATGAACACTAGTGTCGATAACTTCCATATTCGAAAGTAAATTCAAGATAGTATTATCTATTACAGCGCTTTCAATTTCTGCTTCTTTCATATATTCCTTTAGTTTGAATAATGAAGAAAGTTCCAAGCACCATAAAAACTTCCATTCAGAAGTTTCAGTAGCAATTTGTTGGTTATACTCAATGCAATGTTTATAGGCAGTTAAAAACTGTGGCAAATATTCGGGATAATTGCAAAGTTTTACTAAATTATTCGATTCATTTTCCCTAGTATTTCTCTTTATATCATAAATAGCTCCTCCAATTTGCCCAATAAAATTGAGTGATAAGCTCTCCACGCTTGCTGATACACCAATTGGAGATCTAAAGATTTCGAAAAATTTTTTCATCATAGAAGATAAAAGGTTTTCAGCAACAGTATATCTTGGTGAGGCAAATAATTGGATTAAATCTTGAATAAAAATTTCTATTATGTACCGGTATTTTTGGGCATTTTCAGTAAATTTCTCAAAGATTGCATTATTAATATGTTTAATCAGAAATTCATATTCATCAAAAACTTCTGTCATCTTCTCTTTTATACGTTCAACAGAATCTATACTAGGATTCTCTTCGGTCTTGCTCATATCATAAATATTAATACTCTCTATTAAATGAATCAAAGTGATGGTAAAATCAGTTACAAAGAATTCATTATCAATCTTCCGTAATTTCCTCTGGATCCTCTTTTGAGGGAATTTGTCTATAGATGTCAAAATTTCATCAATAATAAACATTCTTTGAGCCGGCATCCTTTGAAATAAGGAGATTAAGATCTTACCACTAGTAAATTTAATCTTGTCCAATGAGTTTTGAATGGTACTATTGTTACGGAGCTCTATTTCATTACTCATCAGAATGTCTGCAAATAAGTATACTAACTTTGTCACTAAGCTTTCGTCTAGGTAGGGATGTTTATCAATGTAGAGTGGTAGCAATTCAATGGAAGTATGAACAAAATCAA
>JAJLXZ010000036.1:6699-33341 GCA_030571575.1 Kazachstania viticola
AAAAGAATTTGTAACAAAATAAAGGCTCTACAAAGAGTCACTATAGCAGAATATTATAGAAATACTGGAATATGTGTGCATATATAGATATTGAAAGCACATTTTAAATATTACTTTGATACTCTGACTCTTCGTAATGCAAGAAGTTATTCATTAATTGATGAGATGAAATTTTAGAGAGTAAATACTGGAAAATAGTAGTATATATATATTGTATAGTTCAAAAGAACAATCAGTTAGAACGTTGAAAATATGACTAGAAATATCTCTGACTCGAAAGGACTCCAATATGGTTACAAAATTTTATCTGATACTGATAAGTCTCTAAATTTATTTTGAATTTCACTAAATTCTTCATCTTCTACATTGTCACAATCGTAGATGCTATTTTTTTTTATTATTTTCTGTTGGAACAATATAATATTGTGACACTTACACTCACTAAATTAACCAAAGGATTATACAAGTAATCAATACTGACGAAATTATACAATAGAAAGTTTGAGACGTCATAAAATATTAGGAGTAGAAGTGCAAGGAAAATTATAGTGTATTAGAACATCTAAATGGAAAAAGTATATAAAGCAAGAAGATATAATTGTGTAAAAATGTATATTTTTCATGTCTTGTTACTTCTGTCCTCAGAAAGACAAGCAGACAATTATAATATAGAATTATTATTACTAAAAAGAAAAGACAATGTTAGAATCTATTCACAGCGATAAACCTATTGTTCATGATTTTCTATATTTTTCATTGATTCTTCATCAGTTTTTAATTTGGAGTAATTTTTAATTGCTCCTTCAAACTTCATGATAGTATTATTATTTTCCATGATTCATTTGTCTTTCTTAATTTTTTTAACTTTATTCTTTCAATAACCATTGATTATTTATATTGTTTAACTCCTCTTTTAAAAGTTTATTATCTTCAATGAGATCATTTGATAATTCGTTTTGGGAGCTGATATAATAGGACGTTTTATCCTCACCGGCGTCGCCATATTAGAAACCTGTGGAATCAGAGATGTTATTGGTCATATTTTCTACGAGGAATGTTTCAATAAACAGAAAAGTCCTCAAGAAAACTCAATTTTCTGATAACTATCGCTAACTTTGGGGTTTTCAATCCAAGATCATACTTTAGGCTTATATCTTCCTTCAAAATATACTGGTGTACTGAATGCTGTGACTACTATACTTTCCCTTCACGAGCATGTACCTCTGTCAATAGGTTTTATGGACTAAAGCAAAAGATAGTTGATAACTAAACCTAAAATAGCATCAGTCTTAAAGACATTAGAAACACCAACGGAGGTGTATATATTTTGAACAGACTATGAGCTATTTGGCTGAATTTATCTACTATTCGTATCATTGAGAATATGTTGATGACTATGAGAAACCTATTATATTTGGAAGTTCCAGGCGTCTATAGATGATTCTGGTGATAGCTGAGTATCCACAATATTTGTGTTTAGATTGACGTCTTCTAATCCATTACTTTCAGCTGTTTATGAGCGCTCACAGTTCTATGAGAAGGATTATTATTATCTGCTTTAATTACTCAGCAAAACCCAACGTCAAACAAACTTTTGCAATTTTACCAAAGTTTTGGAAATAACTCCAAGGGTGGTCCACACATTAAGTAATAAGAAATACGTCTTGCCTAACCTCATAGCGTATTTCTAATTTATATAATTTTATAATCCCAGTAATTACTAAAATGAAAGTAATGATATATATTTACAAATATTGAACTAACAATATAAAACAATAACTGCCAGTGTACCAAAATAATACGACTTTAACTCTACAAGAATATCATCCACAGTGATATGTATTCCAAATTAAATATTTGCAAAGTTTAAAGTCCATAAACCATTGCACAGGAATGCAACGACAAGCATATTGGTCTTGGAACCAAGCACACTCAACTGATTTCAAAAGAATATAAAGATATAGAAAATGGTTTGAATGGAATAGGCTCACTTCATAATTGTCTTTTTTATGCGTATTAACTTAACTAAGTTTGAATAGTTTTCATATAACAATCCGACACAAGAACAAGGAAACTAATTACTATGAAAGATCTATATTGTCATAACGACGACAGCTTCCTACACTCAAAACAAGGACCCCCCCTTTAAAGAATACGGTTTCCAGAAGAATTATATGATGGCCAGCAAAGAGGGCATATGTACACTATTTTTCTTCGTGAGGCATCAACTCGATCGGTTTTCAATTAGAGTGCCATCACTAACATAATCATCCTGAATTCGTTATTTCCTGTCATTGCAACTTTAACTTAACAGTGAAACTTTCCATTTTTCATCCCTTTGCGTCTTTTTCAAACTGAAAAATTATCTCGAGCATGAAAAACCGCAAGGAGAAAATTAAAAACGCAACAGATATTGATGAACTCATATCTAGATGAAGGTCAGTTCACCATATATATGCATATATGGTTGAGGAGGCAATCTTGGTGTAGTTCTTGTGGTGCCCCGCAATTTTAGCTGCGGGGTTCCTGTTGCAAAGAGCTTGATGCAAGATGTAAAGTTCCAAGTGCAAAGTGCAAGTACGCTCTACTTCCCCTATTGCCTTGTTAAAGGGGCTGTATCCATCCATTGAGCAAGGAGTTCTTGAAAGCCAACTCCATGGCTCTTCTTGTTCGTTTATTCTCGAGGAACTGTTGCCCGTGTCTCTTTCATTTTCTTCACAGGGGTATCCTCATTTCTTCTTTCAACTTATTCCCTGGTGCATCTTCTTATGCATGGTAGCGAGGGCTTCCAACCAGTATATAAGTTATACTTTATTCCTATTTCTCTTGTACCTTAGTATTTACTATTTTCATTACTGTCTATCCTTATATCTTCTATTACTTACTCCTCTCTTCTTACTACAATCCCTCTCTCAAATTATTCAATACAAGCCCCCCCCCCCTAATTACAATGCCTCCCACTAGCAGTGCTACAAATGATATGATTACGGATGAACCCACATCTCCAAGACAAATTCCAAGATTGACTAGAAGATTAACTGGGTTCTTACCACAAGAAATTAAAGCAATTGATGCTACTATCCCTTTAAAATCTAGATCTCTATGGAATAAGAATCAAGTTAAAAAATTTGAAGATGGTTCTGATTTCCAACATAGATTCATCGATCATGTAGAGACTACATTAGCTCGTTCTCTTTATAACTGTGATGATTTAGCTGCCTATGAAGCTACCTCTATGAGTGTTCGTGATAATTTAATCATCGACTGGAATAAGACTCAACAAAAATTTACAACTAGAGATCCAAAAAGAGTTTATTATCTCTCCTTAGAATTCTTAATGGGGAGAGCTTTAGATAATGCTTTAATTAATTTAAACCATGATCCTTCTGATAATAATACTACTACTAAAGATGGTAAACCTTGTTCTTCAAGAACTATGATTAAAGATTCCTTAGATGAATTAGGTTTCAAATTAGAAGATGTCCTAGAACAAGAACCTGATGCTGGTCTAGGTAATGGTGGTCTAGGACGTTTAGCTGCTTGTTTTGTAGATTCAATGGCTACTGAAAATATCCCTGCTTGGGGTTACGGTTTACGTTATCAATATGGTATATTTGCTCAAAAAATTATTGATGGTTATCAAGTGGAAACTCCTGATTATTGGTTAAATTTTGGTAATCCTTGGGAAGTTGAACGTCATGAAGTTCAATTCCCTATTACTTTCTATGGTTACGTCGATAGAACCGAAAAGAATGGTTCCACCTTATCTCCTTCTCAATGGATTGGTGGCGAAAGAGTTCTTGCTGTTGCTTATGATTCTCCAGTACCAGGTTATAAGACTTCAAACGTTAATAATTTAAGATTATGGCAAGCTAGACCAACAACTGAGTTCGATTTCGCTAAATTTAATAATGGTGAATATCAAAATTCAGTTTCTCAACAACAAAAAGCTGAATCTATTACCGCTGTTTTATATCCAAATGATAACTTCGAACAAGGTAAAGAATTAAGATTGAAACAACAATATTTCTGGTGTTCTGCTTCTCTACATGATATCATCAGGAGATTTAAAAAATCAAAGAGACCTTGGTCTGAATTCTCTGATAAAGTGGCTATTCAATTAAATGATACTCATCCAACTTTAGCTATTGTTGAATTACAAAGAATTCTTGTAGATTTAGAAAAATTAGATTGGCATGAAGCTTGGGATATTGTCGTTAAGACTTTTGCTTATACTAATCATACTGTCATGCAAGAAGCCCTAGAAAAATGGCCAATTGGGTTATTTGGTCATTTATTACCAAGACATTTAGAAATCATTTACGATATTAATTGGTTCTTCTTACAAGATGTCGCCAAGAAATTCCCTAAGGATATGGGATTATTACAAAGAATCTCCATCATTGAAGAAAGTGGTCAAGAAAGACAAATAAGAATGGCTCATTTAGCTATCGTTGGTTCTCATAAAGTTAATGGTGTAGCTGAACTACATTCTGAATTAATCAAGACTACAATTTTTAAAGATTTTGTTGAATTTTTTGGTCCATCTAAATTTACTAACGTTACTAATGGTATTACTCCAAGAAGATGGTTAAAACAAGCTAATCCTGAATTAGATAGTTTAATCTGTAAGACAATTAATGATCCTCATGGTGATTACTTATTAGATATGCCAAGATTAACTCAATTAGCTCAATTAGCTGATGATCCTAATTTCCAAAATCAATGGAATAAAGTTAAACAATTTAATAAAGTTAGATTAGCTAACTTAATTAAAAAGCTTAATAATGGTGTCGATATTATCGATAGAGAACATATCGGTAACACCTTATTTGATGTCCAAGTTAAACGTATTCATGAATATAAACGTCAACAATTGAATGTTTTTGGAGTTATTCATCGTTACATTTGTATGAAAGAAATGTTGAAGAATGGTGCTACTGAAAAGGAACTTGAAAAGAAATTCCCCCGTAGAGTATCCATTTTTGGTGGTAAGAGTGCTCCTGGTTACTATATGGCCAAATTAATTATTAAATTAATTAATTCTGTTGCTGAAGTTATTAATAATGATCCTGATATTGGTGGATTATTAAAGGTGTTCTTTATCCCAGATTATAATGTTTCCAAAGCAGAAATTATCATTCCAGCAAGTGATTTAAGTGAACATATTTCCACTGCAGGAACTGAAGCGTCAGGTACATCTAATATGAAATTTGTTATGAATGGTGGGCTAATTATTGGTACTGTTGACGGTGCTAATGTTGAAATTACTAGAGAAATTGGTGAAGACAATATTTTCTTATTTGGTAATTTAAGTGAAAATGTTGAAGAATTAAGATATAATCATCAATATAATAAGAAAGCTTTACCTGAAAGTTTAGAAACTGTATTATCACATTTAGAATCTGGTGAATTCTGTCCCGAAAATCCTCAAGAATTTAAACCATTGATTGATAGCGTCAGAACTCATGGTGATTACTACTTAGTATCCGATGATTTTGAGTCTTATATTGCTACTCATGAATTAGTCGATGAAGTCTTCCATAATAACAAGAGAGACTGGATTAAAAAGAGTATCTTAAGTGTTGCCAATGTTGGTTTCTTCAGTAGTGATCGTTGTATTGAAGAATACTCTGAAACTATCTGGAATGTTGAACCTGTTAAATCTTAATGATTTGAATCTATACAAATTAATCATAGTTTACATAGATGAGTTTACTTAAAAATCTGTATATAATTTATATTCGTTCTATGGACTATCTTAACTATAGGATATTCTTATAATTTCTCTAATTGCAATATCTATCCCATTGCCACTACTACCCGCTCTGTATGCACACAAATTGTCGGACCTAATCTTTAGCACTTGTATGAATAATTCTTCTTTATACTTTTAATTAAATTAATTTGTGAATTTCGTCGCACTATTAAAATCGAGGCTATTCTTGGGATCCACAAAATTATGAAATGAAACATTCAAATAATTTAAAAACATCTGAAATTCAGATTCTTTGTGTTAGCTTGCAAACACACAGAAGATAGCAACTGGTGCATATCCATTTACAGTATAAGGGCAGTAGTCTGAGACTGAGCTAGTTTGCTCTTTTCAAAGGAATTTTCTGATTCTTAGTATCTTCGACATCACAATCTCAGTGAACACTTTTTTGTTTTAGTACAAATACAGTTAGTATCAAGAATCAAGAATCATATACTACCAAGTTTTATCATCTTTAACAAGAATTGCTCACTGGGGTCGCCATGTTGAAAGTCCTTAGGGTCAGATCATTTCTCTGAATATCGCTTTTACAAGTGTGCTAGTTCACAGCTATCTTCAATTGAAATGAGAGAATGTACAGTAGCTGAGTATATTCAGGATATTACTACTTGGAAGATTAACTAAACATGAATCTTTATTCATGTTTGATTTTCTTTATCACTATTCTTTTTTCAATACAGTTTGCAAAGGAAAAAGGTACTGCCCCTAATTGTACTACTGCTTTGCTTTGGATGTTCATCACGGTTTCTCCAGATGCTGAATTACTTTTATATTAGCTTTTTTTCAATCAGTATAACCCATATGGAAAGTTAGACGTATCCGTATTAATCTGTAATGTATTTTGAAAAGTCTCAGGCTCAAAGTCTTCTTCATTGACATTGCCAACACTTCTGATAGTATCATTCCTTCCATAGTTGGTATTTGGCACTATCAATACACCAATTTCCAACATAGTGCTGCTCCTCTGTCTTACTGTTTTGGCTGTATTTCATCCTGTGTAGTTTTTTTTTGACCCAAATTCTAATATTGGACAAAACTGCACCTCCATAAAGTTAAAGCTTTTGGCATGAACTTTGAATGAACTTGAATATTGGTTACATGGGAGTTTCTAAAAGATATGTTAAGAGGTACTGGGATAGTCTTCAAATTTTTTGGATAAAATTTGAACAACTCTTATTGACTATAGAATAGAAGGCTAAAGAAGCAATCCACCTGATGTTTGTTTTAATAGAAAATCTTTCCATAATATGGTTGACTTTTTAAATATTTAACGGATCCATTGGTTAATTTATTGTAACTAAAATATACTTAGTGAAAAATTATAGTACATGCACTCTTTTTTAAATGGATATTCCTCCTAATTATATGCTGCTAAAGTTGGAAATAAAAGATGTAAAATGGAGTGACTTTTCCACATATTATTGTGGTGCATGCAGGCATTAAACTCATCTGACGTAAAGGCTCGTCTGAAAAGAAATATCCAAGAGCAAGGCACTTCAATATTTGGCTTGATAAATTCTCCTAATTTACTATCGTTCGTATATTCCAAAGAAAGGTACGTGTACATCATCCTCATTATCAATAAATTCAAAAAGAGTATTGTTAAATGTCATTTTCAAAGATATATGTTGTGAAAAATGTAGCAGTATTTGACTAACCTATACTGTTACAGATAAAGAAGAAAGCTGGAAGAGAAGAACTACAAATATCCTGATATCCTTAATGTTCCCCTTACCCATTTATATATGTCAAATAAACTCAAAGTGACACTCTTTCACTTTACGTAGAAGATTTGATGATGCATTTAAAAGTAGTTTTTTTATCATGATTTAGTATATATTATGGGTGAATAATTTTTGGCAATTTAGATATATAGGAGATTGATTATCAGACATGATAGTAAGAATTATTATTGAGCTTGTATATTCTAAATTTCTTCATATCTTTTCTTATATAATATACAAAGATACGTCAGTAATAGATTTTGATGATTCTGTTACAAAGCTTAATCATTTTCTATACTTTTTAATTTACACTAATTTAAAGGGTTTGGGATTAAAAATCTCATGACATCCACATTGTTTCGTTTCATCACTGTCATATTGACTACCTTTTCAGGCAATATTTCGATTCTTTTCTGTTTGGTATAATCTATGCGAAAACTATAGAACTTTCAGCAAAATCATACATTCTGAGTATGAAGATATTGAGAAGTATTAAGTACTTTTCGTTAAATATACAGAACTTCGATATATCAAGAAAGCTTTTGATTTTAGCGAGTATTTCTTTGTGAATAAACTAACAATTCCTGATGAATTGTTTAATCTAAATATTATTTACATCTTTCAATGATATTGTCTTTTCCTAGCTTTAAACGCCTTTAGAGTAAACTATAAAAATTATTAATTTCTAACTAAATATAGAAATAAAATAACAATTTCTCCTTCAAAGTAGCCAAACAGGTTCAAAACTAAGTAGAAATTTTTTAATGATAAGTTATAGAGATAAAAAGCCTCCACTAAGATTATATTTAAGAAATGACAAATAACTAGCACCATCACGTGACTTAAATATAAAAGAACAAGGAACTTAATAAAATTTTTAATTTTTGAAAATTACATGCCATCTTAGTATAGTGGTTAGTACACATCGTTGTGGCCGATGAAACCCTGGTTCGATTCTAGGAGATGGCAATATTTTTGTTGTTTAACTGTTATTTTTTTATTTGATATTGTGGACTTTATTGTAATTAGCAGAAACGTATATAGTCAATTTAATGTAGTAGTGAATATGAACCAGGTCATAGTTTATATTTGGCAAGAAATAAAAAAAAGGGTAGGGGGAAAAGATATATTATATATTGAAAGTGTATATTTATTATTATTTTATAATGGAGCGTATAGTATTTGAGTAACATATTTTTGTTTATATCTAACTATTGAAGCGACACATAAAGTATTATGTTTTATACTACTTGTAGCTAGATGATTTAATATTACGTGATTTGGGATAGGTAATGCACCTGAAGTATTTTCAGTACCATTTGATTGATAATTTGAATAACTATTAAGTATAACATTTTCCAAATGTGGTGGTAATTGTGGAGGAGTTAACCAAGCCATATTTTGATGATTATTTTGTTGTTGATCTAAAGTAAGATAATATTGTTCCATAACCGAAGGATCAGTAAAGACAGCGGGTATATCTTGAGTATATACTAATAATTTTTTTGATTGAATTTGAGAATGGAAACGAGAATAACCATCCCCCATATCATCTGGTTCTCTTTCAATCTCTAAAGCGATTCTTGAACGAGTACTTAATGGTTGATTTTTATTTAGATTGGAGGCATTTCTTTTATTTGCCATTGTAGTATCATCTTGTATAGGGATAGTTTGATTATTAGAGACTTCTAAATAATTAACAAAATTACCCATTTGGTCAGTGGCAGTTGGTAAATAATCACTAAATCTTAATTCATTATCTACGATAAATCTAAATCTATGAGTACCGGGAGGTAATTGCAATTTGACATGAAGAATACCAGGTTGACCTGGTAATGGGACAAGACCAATCATTTTCCTCCAATTAGTGAAAGAACCTGTAACGTAAGCTTTTGAACCACCTTGTTGCCATACTATATCTACAGGGACCATATTGGAAGGATTTGAAGATGCATTTGTTTGTGAATCCTTTTGATTATCATTTGATATTGACTCATTACTTGAATTAGAAATAGAGTTAGAGTTGGAATTAGAAATTGAAATGGAAGAATCTGAATCTACCGAGTCAGAATCATCAGAGATTGAACCATTTCCATGCTCTCTATGAGAAGTGGAATACTCAGGAATATGATCATTGATATCATCATCCTCCTCCTCCTCCTCATCATCATTGAAAATAATGGAAGACCTAGATCTAGACCTAGTCCTATTAAACTGCGGTTGTAAATCATTAGAATTAGAACTAGAATTAGAATGCATATTCATTTGAGAAAAAGAAGTAGTAGCATCATTGATGTCCAGCATCGAAAGATCCTTGTCATTGCCGTTGGACATGTCGTCAGAAACAGATTGCATGCTTCTCCAACCCTTTAAACATCAATCCCCATACTCAAATACCTGTACTAATATCAATAAAAGTATCAATATTGAAACTTTTTTCAACTTATTAATGTTTGCTCCCACTAAAATTCCGGGTAATTCTCGATATCTTTGTGCTAAATTAAGCACTGAAGCACTTATAAAGCAGTTTCAATCACAATTTGCCATCAAATCGTTGTCTCAATCGACCAATACTATAATGAGGACTCCCTATATTGCTACAATCCCATTACTAGCATTGACTATCCTTTATCAATTCCTTCTTATCATAGTTTAGTTCTATATAAGAAGAAAAAAAAAGACGGAGAAAGTATTTAAAGGAATGAAAGCAGTATTTTAGTTTTGGGTTCACTTTCATTTCTAGTTCCAATTCAAGAGTTCAATCAAGTAGATATAACACCTTCACGACATGCATATCTCTACATTGACGCTATCGCTATTTACACTGCTCTTTGCCTCGGCAGCTCAGGCTTTCTCTTTCCAGAGTCCCTTCTCGTTTCATATGGATTCTCCCTTAGCTTTCCCATTCTCTTCTTTACAAGACTATACTCAAAATGTTAAGTTTAAACAGAGCATCCCTTCTACTTGGGACAGTTTTGTCTCTTTAGAGAGTACTTTACCTGATTATTTACTTCGTATCAAGAAATTGAAGGACCCTAAATCCTTAGGTATCGACTCCGTAAATCAATTTACTGGCTATCTCGATATTCTTCCACAGGATAAGCATTTCTTCTTCTGGTTCTTTGAAAGTAGAAATGATCCTGCTAATGACCCTATCGTACTATGGTTAAATGGTGGTCCCGGTTGCTCCTCAATGACTGGTCTTTTCTTCGAATTAGGCCCCGCTTCTATCAATGGTACTACTTTAAAACCTATTCATAACCCTCATAGTTGGAATGCTAATGCTTCTGTTATCTTTTTAGATCAACCTGTTAATGTTGGTTTCTCTTACTCCAATAATCCCGTCGCTAATACTGTTGCTGCAGGTGCTGATGTTTATGCCTTCTTACAATTGTTCTTTGAGAAATTTGATCATCTTGCAAAGAACGATTTCCATATCGCTGGTGAATCGTATGCTGGTCACTATATTCCAATCTTTGCTAAAGAAATCTTATCTCATGACGATAGAAACTTTAATTTATCTTCTGTCATGATTGGTAATGGTCTTACCGATCCTTTAACTCAATACAAATACTACGAACCAATGGCTTGTGGTAAGGGTGGTGCTCCTCCTGTCTTATCAAATGATGAATGTGCTGCTATGAACGACTCTTTATCTCGTTGCTTATCTCTAATCGAATCCTGTTATGAATCCGAATCTGTTTGGTCTTGTGTCCCAGCTTCCATATATTGTAACAACGCTCAATTAGGTCCATATCAACGTACCGGTAAGAACGTTTACGATGTTAGAAAAGATTGTGTTGGTCAATTATGTTATGAAGATTTACAATACGTTGATCAATATTTAAATTTAGAATCTGTTAAAGAAGCAATCGGGGCAGAAGTAGAAGATTTTCAATCTTGTAATTTTGATATCAATAGAAATTTCTTATTCAATGGTGATTGGATGAAACCTTATCATAAAGCTGTCTCTACTATCCTAGATAATAATGTCCCAGTATTAATTTATGCCGGTGATAAAGATTTTATTTGTAATTGGTTAGGTAATAAAGCTTGGACTGATGTACTTCCATGGAAACATTCTAAGGATTTCTCTGAAGAAAAAGTCTTAGATTGGAAAGTTGATAATGAAGTTGTTGGTGAATACAAATCTTTTGAAAATTTAGCTTTCTTAAGATTATTTGATGCTGGCCATATGGCTCCTTATGATCAACCATTAAATTCATTAGCTATGTTGAACAATTGGATTCACAACAACTTTACCCTTTAGTTAACGTATATATAGATCTATCTATCTAACTATCTTTCTATCTATATATATACGCCTTTCGTCTACCACATTTTCAATACATAAATCTATTATACTAATTTACTAACCATAATGTTTTGCCAACGTAGTGATACTATCACTATATCACTATATAAGGAAATGTATTAAGATACTTGAATATTTACTAGTTATTTGTGCTGCAAGAAAAAAAAAAAGGATGGTATAATGAACAACTCGTTCTATAACTTAATATTACCAGTAGTTACTAATATTTACTATGAGATATTACTAACTACGATAGGAAAGTCTTCCTGTTCATATCGAATCTAATACATTTTCTCTGCGAGTTTATATGCAACTGAAAACTATGTTGATATGAAAACATTTTTCATAAAAAGTTCCAATTTTTATCTTGACTGGCATATATAGACTAGTATAGTAACCAAACATCGTAAGGAACTCGAGACTATGAAATTACGTACACTTGTATTACTCTTCAGCACAATCTTAATGCATACAGTAGACTCAGCAAGGGCTGATAAGAGGTACAGCAAAGATAAAGAACTTCTACAAGAACGAGAGTTTAGCAATGCTGTAAACAGAGGTATTGTTGCTTCATTATCTGGTATTTCTGCCTATTACATGTCCAATTCAATTGGACATGTCGTATTCCCATGCCAGAAAGATTCCAATCACATTGTGATACAGGACAGCAGACACATGTTTATACTAAATAAAACATCAAAAGCAGTGGGATTCCTTACTGCGGCTATAATAATGACTTTTAATGATGGCTGTATATCTAGACAATTCTTTGATTAGGTTGTTTGAAGGTCTGTTTGAGAATGACCCTTCCAGAGTTATCCTAAGTAACCTGCAAGTACTTCCTATCTTAAGGTGTATATAGAAAAAATTACCATAGTATAGTGATAAATCCTACATTCATATGTCTCTGTACTCAAAAGCATACAAGTGGGAAACATAACTTATAATGATTACCACTGGACACAATATTGCACATAATCACATACAGTACATATCACAATAGAATAGATGCAGAAGCAAGTTCAATCCTCTAAATAGGAGTATATATAATGTGTTCTCAACGTCCATAAATAACATACTGTTATTATAGATATAACCTTTCGCCCAAGTCATATTCTAAGGTTCCATTATATGACAATTACTTCAGCAGAATGCTTTGTTTCACGTTGCTACAATTATATACCAATAAAAGTTGACTCACATTGAAACAAGCACAAAAAAATCTCTAAAGGTCTAATTATACTGTAACATTTTATACCACCTATTTTTTCCTTACCTGTAATAACAGTTGAGTCACCTACCATCTCTTTCTCCTAATGATTTTACATGATATCTACTGCAGCCCTAATAAAAACAAATGTTTTGAAAAGAATATCTGTACTATTAAAAACAGGAATAATGATTGCAATAGGTATACATATCTCATCGAGAAGATTCTCATTAAATTTAACTGGGCTCTTCTCTATATGAATTTCCATGTATAAGGAAGGAATAAAGCACCGCTTCTATACTATAAAAACATTATCTTTTAAATACAGTAAATAGTTCTACTCGTACCGTACACTTGAACTACTTATAACAGTTCACCTTGTATTCCCCATTTTAATGATATTTTAATTCATTTCTAATGATTTGTGTCGTTTTACAATTTATTTTTCATTTTGACATTAAAAATGAAAAAAAACATTTGAAAAATCGTTTATTTGAAAAATTACATTATGCATTAATCAATCAACAATCATTTAAAGCAGTAAAAATTGCTATACAATAGCTCCAAGCTTGCCAAGTACTTCACACAATGGAACAGAAGAAACAATCCCCTCAGATCCGTAAACATCAAGTAAGGAACCTTTTCTTATATATTGCACTATCTCTAGTTCTGATTGCAGCAGTAGAGTACTTTAAGTACTCTACAAGAATACATTATGATTGGTTTCATTGTACTCCTATCTACGAAGAGATCCCAGGTTATGAAAATACTTCAGTTCGTAAACTTTATGCTCGTGGTGGCCCCTCTTGTGATAAGAGAGGTGAATTTAAGACTATCACAAAGAGAATCTCAAGAGATTATGATCCAAACCTCGAGAATTTATCCTTCTGTATTATTGAAAACTTAAAATTAAGTCCTATTCATTATCCTGTACATGAAGATAAAGGTTTACCTGGATTCACTGCATTTGTTGGTTATGATTCAGATGACTCTATCGTTAATGATTTATGTAATGAATCTACTATTTATCATATGTAATTTTGATAAAAAACCTAACAACATAATATATTTTAACTCATCCTTCTGTATTACCAACATCACTTCCTACTGTGCTCTCAGCTGCACTTGAAGGGATATTATTACCGCTATTATACATAGGACATGATTTATTGGTCTTGATATGCCCTATTTGTCCACATGTAGCACAACGTCTATTAGTATTCTTGTTCTTAGTTACTTTCCCGCCATCTTGAGAGCTAGTAACTGTCTTCTTAGAAACTTGACGAGCGGCTCTACGTTGTTGAGATTTCTCCAATGAGGCCAATTCATTCTGTAATAATTTTTTTTGCATCTCTATATCTTCAACATTATTTAAATTCGTATCCTCTTCCAATAATTTATTAACATCCAAATTGGCTTCTTTCCTCTTTTCTTTATTTATTAAATATGCTCGAATTACCCTGGCATCTCTAATAATTACAGTTTGTCTTTGAATTATACCATTTTCATCACGTCTCTTACGAACAATTCTTAAAATTTTACTATCATCCCTAGTTGTACGTACATATTTATTAGTATGATTTACAACATCTGGATCATCTATTTCTTCAAATGGATTGGTAACACTCAAACTCTTTGCATGTGTATACCACGTTTTACTGATTTCTTCATCATAGGCTTTTTGTTGTTGAATAACATTATAACTATGCCCACTCTCATGTTTACTGGAAGCATTGCCCATTTCCTTAAGATTACTAGTAGATTTTACAAATCCTCCCTTCATTGAAGTCTTTAAGAAAGAGAAACCTTCTCCACAGCCAGTAGGATCACCAGCCCCATGAATTTGAATCATTGCACGCATCTGTGTGGCATTTATAAAATTTTTGGTAGCATCCCATGGTAAGAGATTACTCTCTAATCTTCTTAATTTATCATTAAAATTATAGTTCTCAGTATCTTCTGAAAATTGTAATCCTTGATGCATTGATTCCACTTCAGCAACTTGTTCAGGAGTAATTAATTTCTTTGCACTTTCATTATCTAACAGTGGCTCATTTTCTTTTAATTTCCATAATCCTTTATCAGCACCTTCTCTTTGATATTTCATAAATTCTTTAACTTTTTGTCTATTTTGTCCATAGTCTTGATCTGGAAAATGCTTAGTGATAGGTTCAATAGATATAGCACGGCTTGGTGTTCTATTTAGAATCCTATATACAATCATCCTCAATCTAGCAGTTCTCATCGATGTAACTTTTCTTGAATTAGGTCCTGGTATTTCTTCTACAGGGAATGTCTGACCCACAGTAAATAAATGGTTTATGTTTCTTAGGAAAAATCTATTCCCAAGCCCATGACCTGTGCTTCTAATGAGTAAGAAATCGGTACCTGAAACCTCATGTTTGAATACAGGTGCCCTTATCATGTTATTGTACAGTGTTGGGACAATATGACCAGCTTCCACAAACCCAAAGTTCCAAAATGGAGATTTATCCTGTACACCCAATACATGTGTTTCACCCACTGGAAGTTTCGGACGTAAGACATCCTGATCAGATACTTTTCTATAATAATTAATTAATTTGCTTGCCATACCAAATTTTGATAATGCAAGCGGATTTTGTTCTGAATATTCCATTAAATATATTGGAGCTGTATCACCAGTAGTAAGATCTTGTGTTGTGGCAAACGATTCACGAATATCTTTACCTTTATCACGCTTTCTTTTCCTTAATTTCAATTTACTAAATGTAATATTAGTTCCTGGCCTAATATGCTGTCCGAATCTTGGTCTATGAAAATATCTTAATTGATTTCTAGGAAGAGTTACTTTATAGTATGGCGATTGAAGTTTAATTGCAGGTTGTGAATGTTCAATGTTAAGATTAGATATTGTTGCACGGACTTTTGTCTGATGGGTACGCCTGAGGATGTTATACGCAGCGTCATTTGATATGTTAAATTTTTGTAATAAACTCTTTTCATCCATGGGGACAGTAAGTTTGGAATCTTTGGATACAGAAGGTAGCGTACTCTTTTCTTTATCTATTTCATTTATTAACAGCAATTTCTCATCATTCATATCGAGTTCAGCAAAGCTTGCCTCCTTCAATTTAGCGTCGACAAGGTCATCTTCATTCCAATTCCATGTAGTTCCATTATCTTCCAGTTTATTAATTATATCAAGTTTCATATCGAAGAGCATATTATTTTCAGTGTTTATATTATTTTCTTTTTCTGATTCTCCATCAATTATTTTCTCTTGATCCCAATCATCAGTTGCTACTAATAAATCTTCGGAGACTTCATATTTTTGAGGACCAACAGTCTTTTCCTTCACAACAGGAGGATCAATTTCATCCCATGTTACTGTTTTAATACCACATTTTTTCTTTCTTAGTGATAATGCTGTTAAAGATTTATAATCAGTAGTCTTGAATAATCTTTTCTGATCTGACTGAACTTGAACTTTAACATTTAAGGGAAGTAACGCATTCAATGATCTTGCAATTAAATCCCTATGCGATTGGTATTTACTTTTCCTTCTATATATCGATTTATTCCATTTTAAGATTTTACCCTTTTGAAAATCTGGGAAATAGTATTTCAATAAAAGTTTATCCCTCTTTTCTTTATTCTCCTTTTCTCTTTGCCTCATCGATTCGATGCTTTCAGCATCTTGAGCCTTTGAACGGGTATGTTGTAACTTATTTGTTTGTTGATTCTGATCCATCAAAGGAAGTTGATTTGAATTATCTTCCATTTGAAACATATCAAAAGACGATGTGTTCTCCATGAAAACCATATTGTTGTTATCCATTTCCAAAAACAAAGCATTATTACCACTTTCAAAGCCATCAGTTGGCATGGTTCCATCAACAATTGGAGTTCCATCATGAGATAACATGTAATCCTCATGAACATTATCATTACCTAAATCCATCGGTTGCATATCACTTAAAGATTGTGAATACATTTGGTCATTGGAATTAATATCAGTCATTGATGTCACGTCTCCTACAAGTTTACCACCACTAGAATGCAATGAGTCTTTGTTTTCGTCTTCAGATTCTTCCTCTGCCAGTTCATCTTCATCTTCAAAATCCACAGCATCAGGTAAATGTTGTGTAGTGTTATCATTATCTGCAGAAGATTTACCAATATAGCTACCAATTTCTAAAGACCCAAAATCACCTCCAAAGATAGCATCATACGCATCATCCTCATTTGTAAGATCTTTCTTCTTTGCTGGGCTTCCCCCACCTTTCTTCCGTATATTTGCACCATTATTGCTTGACATTTTTCAATGAATGTATATGGTCAAAAATAACAGGCGATACCGTCTCTTTCCTTTACAGAACAATACAAGACTAATTAACAATGTGCCTCAGTCTATAAACTTCTAAGCAAAATTCACAGCACCTCTTACAACTTCCCAATCTTCTTATTGCCCATCCATTAATTCATTGTTCATCTCTTAATTGAAATTTCAATATTCTTCGTCTAATGGAAAAACGATTCAGAAACTTTTACCCGGATTATTTAACAGTAATAAGTAGTGCCAAAAACATTATATTGGCAGGCATTGAGGCATGATATGGTTCAATATGGCTTCATATTAGAGTATATATACGTGTTCAACATTTCTATGTACCATTATGTTGAAGAATCTAGATTAGTTTTGCTTGGTTTTGCTTACTTTCAGTATACAATTGCTCCAAATCTCTTTGTATATCTATTTCCATTCCACCAGCATGACCTGTAATATCTTGAAGAATATCATGAGTATCCTCAGGCTCAGCTATGGTTAGCTCATTGCCACTCGGTATTATTCTTTCATACTGAATAATAGCTGCGGTACTGTCTTCCATGTTTGGCTCAAATGAATCATTCAGTAACCGGATAAGATCCATCGAGTCATATCCATGAGGTATGCATATCCCAGAACCATTCACCATGTCAACCATATCTTGTTTATACTGATTGAATAGTATAAATTTCAATTCAACAGATTTAGTCGGAGTAAGCCCATTACTTAGATATAGCAAATTCCATTCATTTTTGAGACAGAATGATCTCAATACTTGCTGGATATAGTCGATATGGACTGGATTCCAGCTAGCAGTACCTCTTGGTAAATTATATGTAAACTGTGAATTCAAACATATCAAAGTAATATTCCCCTTTAGTAAGGTTTCATTATCAACTATTTGCTTAAGTTCTTTCAACACGTTATGCAGATACCTCAACCAGGATACATGAGCTCCCATCGACCAGTCTAGTACAATTATAAATTTATTCGATTGGACTGGATCTGAATTATGATTCATGAAAGGTTCTAGTATTTTAAGGTACAATGCTTCTTCATAATATGCGAGAATCAATGAATATACTTCAATATCATATTCATGATGAACGTTGTTCTCATCAATCACATCCAAATCAGTAACTTTGTCGTATGAAATAAAGTTTGCAGGACTATAATCATCATTAATCAACTCTGGCAGATAGTAATTTTTGAACTCATTCAAAGATTCTGAAGATGGAGATATCAATATCATACGAGCACTCTCTCTTTCAGTAGTATCATTATTTAACGCGCTTTTCCTGGCTAGTTCTTCCCAAGCATTGGTCATGATTACCCTTACTATTTATTCCAATCCCAGTTATCTGAATATTCTTTTCTTTTACTATATTTATCTCATCGCCAAATATTTTCCATTTTTATTATTTATAATAAATAAATAATTTCAAAATTAAGCTAAAATATTCACTAGATATCTATTTATCGAAAAAATTAATATATATCAAGCATTAAACTGTCTATCAAAATTTTTATGCTTCGAGTATTATCGAAGTAAATTATTATCATTCTACCTGTAGTCACAAGAATTATACAGACCAATATCAACTTCCGCTTTAATGTCAGTTATATTATGGTCCTCGTTCATTGCACGTACCTTTTCCAATTCCAACAAATATCCATCTTCAACACCTGTAACGTAATTGCCAGTAAATACACCAACCTCGAACTTTTCTATCTTATCTGATTTGCAACATTCAATGAGATCTTCTAACGATTGATATATAACTTTATCACAACCCAAGGCCTCTGCAACTTCATCATCTGTCTTATTATATGCGATTAAATTCTTGTTGTCAGTTAAATCAATACCATAAATATGGTTATAACGAATTGCAGGAGCTGCTGATGCAAAATAGACTTTGGAAGCTCCTGATTCTCTTGCCATATTTACAATTTCAATCGATGTTGTACCTCTAACAATAGAATCATCAACTATCAAGACTTTTTTACCTTTAAATTCCGATTCCATAGGATTCAATTTCCTTCTAACTGAAGATGTACGAGATTTTTGATCTGGCATAATAAATGTCCTTCCCACATATCTATTCTTTACAAAACCTTCACGATATGGCTTCTGTAACGCATTAGCACACTGTAATGCACATGTTCTTGCTGTGTCAGGAACTGCCATGACTACATCTATATCATCTGGGTCTAATCGTTTCTTAATATTTTCAGCTAATTTTGTCCCCATGGCTAATCTTGTATGATAGACTGAAATGCCATCGAGAACACTATCTGGTCTTGCAAAATATACATATTCAAAGACATCTGGTCTATACGAATTGATTGGAACTACCTGCTTAAATTCAGGTGCCTCCTTACTACAATCTTTTGGAATAATAACAGCTTCACCTGGTTTTATATCACGTATATTAGTAAAATGATGAGCCTTTAACACTACACTTTCAGAAGCTAACATATAATCTTTTGTACCATCTTCATTAATTCTTTCACCATATAACAATGGCCTAATACCATTTGGATCTCTGAAACCAAATAATGCAAATCCAGCAAGTAGTCCAACTACTGCATACCCACCACGACATTGACGATATACGCCTTCCAAAGCATGGAAAACATCATCATTGTTGACTCTATACTTGTTATGTTTCTCTAATTCAGCAGCAAAAACATTCAATAACAATTCAGAGTCACTGTCTGTATTAATATGTCTGTGAACATCTTCATCGATGTACCTCTTTAGAGACCCAGTATTTACCAGATTACCATTATGTGCAATGTTAATACCGTAGGGACTATTAACATAAAAGGGCTGTGCTTCAGAATTAGCACTCGAACCAGCTGTGGGATAACGTAAATGAGCAATACCCATCGATCCAGCCAAACCAGCCACTCTTTTCTCAGTAAATACATCACGGGCCATACCATTACCTTTACATTGATAAAGTCTACCGCGATCACCACAAGTCACAATACCAGCAGCATCTTGGCCTCTATGCTGAAGAAATATACAACCATCACAAATTTCAGGAGCCACTTGGCTCTTCTGATCAGCTAAGACAACACCAATAATACCACACATTTTAACCTTCTCGCAAAAATATACCTCTCGACACTACTTTTTTTGAAAGCAACTGTAATAAGATTATGTTTCAGTCTATAGACATGATACACAAATTAGAATAACTGTTAATTAGATTTATCTTAGCTCTTTTAAAGATCACAAACATACAAATATCAACAATTACAGCTTTAAATATTTGAGAAACTTCCCTTTACAGTGGAAATTTTTCAAATCTTAGCGATTTTCAGAAAAGAGTCAAAAAGTTCCACAGTGAGCAACAGCAAGAAACAGAAAATAATTCGTTAGACAGAAAGCTACACAGGATGGTTGGAATAGAAATGGAGGTATTGTGTAGGAAAATACGCGTGATAGGGGAAGAGAGAGCTTTACGCTGGTCAAAAACTTGGTTCTGTGGCGTTAAAATATGCAACGGAGAAGTCCGAATAAGTTATTTGACTCTTGCATTTATTGACTTCGTACGTATGACGAGTATTTGTTTTATGTAAGTCTACTTGAGAGCTAAGAATATTCTATCAATTATAAGCTGTGTTTAATCTTCCTGGCCGAGTTCTTCTTCTATCATTTCCAGGTTTTCTTGGATATCCCATAATTCTCTATATAGAGAACGATCTTTTTGTAGTAATTCAGAATGTTTACCTTCTTCGTATACTGCACCGTCCTTTAAAACTATAATCTTATCTGCGTCGGCAATTGTTCTTAGTCTATGTGCAATGTATACACTTGTTCTTGATCCAGTCTTAAAATTGTTTCTTATGGTCTTTAACAATGCTTGTTCTGTATGTGTATCTAATGCACTAGTGGCTTCATCGAAGAACATGATGTCTGCGTTCTTCAATAGGACACGAGCTATAGCCAATCTTTGCTTTTCACCACCACTAATCATTAAACCTCTCTCTCCTACATATGTTTCATGCCCTTGAGGCAATTTCTCTAACAAGGGAGTTAATTGAGCCTTGTCAATGACTTTCCTAATCTCTTCATCAGTAGCATCGATACGACCAAATTTTACATTTTCCCATATTGTATCATTGAATAAGGGTGTATCCTGAGGAACAACACCAATTGCACTTCTTAAAGAATCTAAATCGTAATCTCTCACGTCTATGCCATTAATTAAGATTCTACCTTCTTCTGGATCATAAAATCTGAAGACTAATCTTAAAACTGTAGATTTACCACTTCCTGATGGACCTACAATTGCAGTTTTCCAACCAGCAGGAATAGTAAAAGAGGCATTCTTTAAAATCTTTCTATCGGCATGATATCCAAATGTCACATTTTCAAATTTTATTTCAAATGGTTCTTTACCTTTCAATAAAAGTTTTGGATTAGTCTTATTTTGAATGACAATCTCATTCTTTCTTAGTTTGAAAAGAGACTCCATATCAATCAGTGACTGTTTTAATTCTCTATAAACACTGCCAAGGAAATTCAACGGTACTGATAATTGGAATACTAACTGATTAATCAGTACCAAATCACCAACTGTCAAATTCCCACCAATAACCCCGGTACAACCCATATACATCATTGCGGTCAATGCAGTGGTAAAGATTAAATTTTGCCCCGCATTTAAGAATGCTAACGATTGAAATACTTTGATTTGTGAATCTCTGTATTTAATCAAGGATTGATGGTATTTATTAGCCAAATAATTTTCATTATTAAAATATTTAACAGCTTCAAAATTAATCAGTGAATCTAATGCTACACTAGCACCATCATTATCAGCTTGGTTAGCAGAACGTCTAAATTTTGTTCTCCATGCAGTGGTCCTGATGGTAAATATTGAATACAGTAACATAGTGGTAAATGTTATACCAGCGAAAGATGGTCCAAATTGATAAGTTAAAATACCACAGACAACTGAGATTTCAAAACTAATAGGAATTATATGAAAGACCATAGCACTCAATACATACGATATACCCTTTGTACCTCTATCCATAGCTCTCGTTAATCCACCAGTTTGTCTCCTCAAATGCCAACCTAAGTCCAACTTCATAAGATGTCTGAAAGTTTCCAACGAAACAGTTCTAATGGCATTTTGAGCTACTCTTGCAAAGACTGCATTTCTTAACTCACCAAATAAAACAGCACCAAACCTTGCAGCACCATAGGAAAGAATAGTAAGAGCTATTGATGCTGGAAGTGCAACTGTAGGATCACTCCATTCGATATTCATTGAATCAACGGTTTGTTTAAAGAAGAAAGGCACTTGTACGTTTAACAATTTGGCCCCAATCAACAATGCTAACGCAAGCAGCACTCTATACTTGACTTTTTTATTACCTTTAGGCCATATATATTTAAATAAATCCTTTAAAATCTTCAATTCAGATATTGAAGGTGTATCAACCTTTTTCACTGGCTCTAATATTTTGTTACCACTATTTGTTGATAGTGTTTCACCTACTTTTTTAGTATTTGTAATATTAGGTGGTTGATCTGATTTCAAATGTTGAAATAAGTTCAAATTGGTATGTGAAACTAGAGAAGGCCTGTAAGTAGAAAGATTAACAATTTTTATTAAGGATCTCTTAGAACCTAGAATGGTCCTTCTCCCCACGAGATGGCTTCCTCTTGATAATGTATTTGCAATGGGGACCATTCTAGTAGCTTGCAGCAAGAGCATTGCGTCTTTCTATTATTAAGCACTATTTCTGATTTCGTTCTATATTAACGTTACAACTCCCAAAACCTGTAGCACAGCAGTCTCTAGGCGATCCTATCTAGTATTTAGCAACCTTATTGAGCTCTAATATCAGCACTCATTTTTATGGTTATGTCCAATGCTTATTAATCGTTTGTTCGCGAAGTAATCGAGATCCAGTTGAAAAAGGTGCAATAAAGGTGAAATTGTGCATTATAACTTTTAGATACATATATATACAGGGTTAAAACACAGAGTCATACACAATACAGTAGTGAATATTAATAAACAACAGAATAATCTGGTTTAGGAAGAGTTCCTATTTCTTTGATAGTTTCTTTATGTCTTCTTCGCACTTATTGATTACGCTATTACTCATATCGATCTTACCAGAGAGATAATCCAATCTATTCTTGAACAGTTTTTGATCAATAAGTTGGCCAAATTGACGTACTTCTTCTTCCCATTTCTTGATACGTCCTGTTTCAAAAGCTACGATCTTTAACAAGTAGCGAGCTTTCAATACTGTTGATAATTGGGCATCATTCACTAAATAGTAGAATGCTGCTCGGTATAAAGGTTTAGCAGGCTTGATTTCTTTTAGGACCCCTCTGTCTCTGGAAACAGTTATAAGTCCATTAGTTTCTAATTCCACAATACCTAATTCCGGTGACGCTTTAAACAAAGGTTTGAAAACGATATCTTTAAATGAAACTGTTTCATCATTACTTAACATTTCAATTAGCTCCCATGCTTGAGCACTCTTAATTCCATCAATTTTATCACTCAAAAATATTTGAGTTATCTGTTCACTGGCTTGCTCTACCATCTTATCAAGTGCTTTACTAGGATCTTCACCGGATTTAACACGTCTTACAAATGCTTGTAAATCTAACATTCTACCCCCTAATGGATCCAATGCATTATCAATATCTTGCATAAATTCAGGCTCTTTAAATTTTTCTGGCTTTATGTTGTCTTCAAGTTGTGATAAGACATAATTCCTGGAATTTTCTTTTGAGGCATCTGATAAGATTAAATTTTTAAATACTTGATTTGGGAAGGAATCCGATAATTGTTGATTAGATGAAATAGTTTCTGTTAAGAAAATAACATGTGCAATATTCATTTGTACCATCATTGATGCCCAATCTGCCAATTCTTTATAGACAAATCCATTAATATCGGATTTCCCAGAAAAACGATCAATTACAATGACAGGTTTTGCCTCTGGATGCTGTTGTAAATAATCTTCTTCCTTAACATTGATTATCTCATCATTACTTTTAATGACTGCTTTATAATCTTTTAGAGCAATACGTCTTACTGCCATCATTGAAGTTGTTAACATGTTTCTGAATTGAGTTTCTTTTGATTCGGATAGCCCAGTCTTTTGACCAGTTGTTCCTTGTACCATTAAATCCATAACGCCAGTGAATGATCCAATCCAGGGGAAAAATGGGAAATAACCGAGTTGATGAGCAACGTTTCTTAGAAATTTTGATTCTGTTCTTGATTTGATTATCTTGTCACAATCAAGGTATAAGACATTAGGTCTATCTTGTAAAGTTAATTCCATAACTAAATCACGTTTTCCAGAACCTCTTGGACCTCTAATGACTACAAAAGTGTTATTATTTTCTTCCAACCACATCTTTAAATCATTTACCCTATCAATTCTTTCACCCCATAAATGTTTTCTAATGTGGTTAGAGTCGTTCAAACCCCACATACTCTTGAATTGAGTCATAGTACTACTTGTAAAATTTCTAATTTGTTTCATCCATTGATTATCCCATGATAAAGAATATTTGTGTGTAATCTTTTGTTCGATGGAGAATTCTCTTATCGGATCAAAGATAATAACTGCCAAGATTGATAACAGAGCAATGATGATTGGAATGGCAATTCTTGTATGATTGAAGAGAAAGTTTGTGATAACTGGTGTCTTAACTATATTTTCATATTGAATATGTAATACGGTATTATGAATTTCAATCCCAGAGACACAATTCTTTGCACAGATGGCACCACGATAGGATCTATATTTTACACTAGCAATATTTTGATTAGAAGCAGAGGCAGGATAGATATCCACAATAGTCCCATACCGTCTAAATAAGGAGTACATTTCTTCTTCTGTCAAGACAGGACCTTGAAATTTTACCTGAATAGTAGTATTTGGCAATCTTCTTAAATCTTCAATCCATGGAGAACCTTTAACGGGGAACGCAGCAACTTTTGTAAAATAAGATAGTATACTCTTTGAAGATTCTTTTACTGTATTTTGTTGAATCATAGAATTAGCCTCCGCTTTAGTATATCTGTATGGAACCAGAAAAGTTGCAAATACCCCACCATCTCTCTTCACAGGGATTGTAGATCTTAACACTAGACCGTGAAGTGGATTATCCTTTGGACTAGCAAAATTAGTAATCTTATTTCTTACAGCGTCTCTAGATTGGTCCACAAATAATTGATTAAACCAAGCAAGAGGGTTCCATAGGGAAGATTCTCTTGGATAAATGTTATCGAAGTATATTAGAGTTTCACTATCGGTCTTGTGGATCACACCTGTATCAGTAGCAGTATTTGATTCCCCAGCCTGTTGATCCTTCTGTTGAATTTCACTCGAAACAAACCTTACTGAGTTCAACCTTGGTGCGATCTTGTTCATCAAAGGGGATACCCTAAGAGCACGACTCCCGTTGAAAACAAGCGGTCCCAGCATTCCCTTGTACACAATGGAACTCTGAACTATCATTTAAGATATAAAGTAGATACAAATATATGGGTTCTAATGGCAGAATAATAAGCTAGAATAGTAAAACAAACAGATAATACCCCGGTTATAAACTGTTGCTCATCTCCTATCACTTGTTCTTTCGATATTTTTTTATTTTTTTTTAACCCGCAGAAGCAAAAAAATTAGTGACAAAATCAGTAGAAATGACACAGAGCAAGAGTATTATGTGTGGTTGAGAAGCGTGAATAGGCTCAAATGCTGAGTAATTTGGTATTATTGGAGAGTATAATGATGAGGATCCATTTTGTGTGAAAAAAAGGGTTTCAGCTGGAAAAAGGGTAAAATATCAGTTTCGCAGAGATTGAAAGTGCATGATTCCTGGCTGAAACTTGCCTATACACAAACAACTCTTGTGTGGCTACTTTTCATAACACTTATCATATAGATATCCCAAGTCCCTGTGGAGATACAAAGTTGGCACAACAAATTTCCTCTTTGGGACATTTTGTTATTTTAATTTGTGACGTTTTTATTTTTACCCGGCGCTTTTTTTCTTCAGTGGTAAAATTTTTTTGATTTAGCCGCCCCTGATAAAATCTTAATAGAAATTAGCAGTAATGAATGGTATTGAAGAGTGGGAGTATTGGTGGAATAGGGACAGAATCTGTAGGTGTAGAGACCATTGAAGCATTTAGACATTGTTTGGACGATTATTATTATAAGTTCAGAAAAAAAACAACTGAAAATATATCTGGAATATAGATATTTCTGTTTCATTTACCGCTGGTAGAATTGATATAGAC